>JAZHRO010000002.1:106940000-107130000 GCA_037157565.1 Thalassia testudinum | reverse complement strand
AAATCCGACATCCGGAGCTCCTACAATGGGCCCAAGAAGTTCTGACCGTTGATCTGGTGATCAAAGGCCCTCATTGCGCCACGTCATCCTCGCTCCACCGCACGCCACCTCTTCATTCAGCCGAGATCAGATCTCAGCCGTCCGATCTTCGATTGGATGGACAAAGCGCGGGCGTGGCGCAACGGTTAGCACGCACGCCCGCACGCACGCAACGCGGGTTCGAGCTGCGCGGTGTGTAAAATTGAAGGAGAAGGAAGCGCACGGCGAAATTGGGTTGCCTGATCAGTAGCGAGCAACCGAGATAGTGCCACGCGGCACGCCCACAGATCACGAGCGTCCACGCACGCGCGCACACCAGGCGACGACGCCCGCGCACACGCGCGCTTGAGGCGCGATCCGAGCGCATCCAAGGGGAGATCTCAGTCGTTTGATCTTCGATCGGATGGCTCTCACGTAGCAGCCGCGGATCGAGCACGAAGAAGAACGGCGTGGGCGGTTGACCGGCGAGCTGGAGGGCTTCACCGACGCTTTTGGAATGGTTTTAGCGACATCCCAGACATTGCTAAAGCCCCTTCTTCGTTTAGAAGGCCCTTAACCCTATTTAAACCCCCTCCAACCACTCATTCAAGGCATTCACTTCCCTTGCAACTACTCCACCCCTCTCTTAGCTAGCTTTAGGCCCTCTTGTAATCGCCGGAGACGACGAGCCACCGACGAAGCCTCCTCCACCACCGTGGCTACCTCGTCGCTCTCCCTCCTCTCTCTCTCTCCCCCCCTCTTTTAAGCTTTCCATTACTTTTGTTTGAGCATGTATTTAATGTTGTAAGCTATGAACTAAAAGTGCATGATTAATGAAGTTATTTTCTATTCAGTTGTTTACTTTAATTTCCGTTTAAGTTGCATGATCAAGAAAGAAACACTCTAACCCTAATCTCTCTCTCTATCTCTCTCTCGCTTTTCAAACCGCACCTCCGCAAGCAAAACTCCACGCTTTCCATGACAAGGGATAAGAAAAATCCGATTTTCACGCCTCCACGAGATCGACACTCGGACTCACCTCCGTTTATTTACTTTAAAACCGGCGTTGCAAGTGTGACTATAATGACACTTCTTAACACACACGCACAAGCACACGTCATAGTGTGAACCAAGATTACTTAGGCTCTCGAGTAGAAGCAAACCAATGGATCCTATACTGGTGTCTTAGGTACAAGAATACGTCTTTAGTTAGGAGAGACTCCGATCTATCTTGTTAATGCTCAAGTGAATTAAGCTGAGCTTGAGCGAATCAAGCTTTTGTGGCCTGGAAAGTCTTCAAAACAGTGGTTGAATATCCATAAACACTTATTGTATTTTTGTTTCAGCCTTCAGATCATTACTAAACACCATTTATTTATTTATTTATATATATATAGATAGATGGAAATTGCATG
This sequence comes from Thalassia testudinum, assembly GCA_037157565.1. Lineage (NCBI taxonomy): Eukaryota > Viridiplantae > Streptophyta > Magnoliopsida > Alismatales > Hydrocharitaceae > Thalassia > Thalassia testudinum. The sequence continues at coordinate 107,128,567 of JAZHRO010000002.1, read as the reverse complement.
ATACCATAAAATACCCAGATCCTATGGATGCCTATCCACCACCCCTTGCCAAACGATGCTATGTCCTCATATGCAGGGTAGGGTAGAGGAAGGACGAAAGATCGAGTAACGAGAGCTGAGGTGTAGGTTATACAGCAGGGTGGTAGGGTGGGTGGATGGTGGGTGGTGAAGTGAAGTGAGCGTGATAGTGGCGGAGTGTTGTTGGGGTGCCTCCCAATGAGTGCTGAATTTAATGTCCCCAGTTGGACTCAGAATGAGGCACAACATTAGTTACCCTCCAGCAGGGCAACAGTTTCTCCAACGGGGGTAGCTTCATGAGTAAGATAGGGTTTCAAACACTGCCTGTTGACCATAAATTTATGCCCAGATTTGGGATCTTGAATCTCAACGGCCCTGTTGGGAAATGGTCTCGAGACCAGGAAAGGACCAGTCCATTTGGACTTCAGTTTCCCAGGAAAGAATTTGAGCCGGGCATTGTAGATCCAAACTTGCTGAGATGGCTCAAATTCCTTCCGCCGAATACGGCTGTCGTGAAAAGCCATAGTGCGTTGCTTGAAAGTTAAGGCAGAATCATAGGCTTCACGACGGAGCTCTTCTAGCTCCTGGAGTTGGAGTTTCCTTTCTTGACCACACAGGTCTGGGTTGAGGTTACATTGGCGAACCACCCAATAAGCACAGTGTTCCAACTCCACGGGCAAATGACAAGGCTTCTCGTAAATGATTCTATAAGGAGACATACCAATGGGAGCCTTGAAGGTGGTCCGATATGCCCAAAGTGCGTCAATCAGCTTTTCAGACCAATCCTTACGGTCAGGCTGAACCGTTTTCTGGAGAATTTACTTGATTTGCCGGTTCGACACCTCTGCCTGGCCGTTCGTCTGAGGATGATACGGGGATGCTATATGATGGTGGACTTCGTATTTCCTCAGAAGTGCCCGAAAATACGTGTGGGTAAAGTGGCTTCCGCCATCTGAGATAATAGCTCGAGGGATCCCAAAGCATGCAAAGATGTGGTCTTTGACAAATCGAGTGGATATAACATGGTCAGCACGGCGCATGGGAATAGCCTCGATCCATTTCGAAACATAATCAACAGCCACGAGAATGAATTCGAAGCCGTTGGAAGAAGGAAAGGGACCCATGAAATCAATTCCCCAAATGTCGAAGATTTTCGCATCTAGGATGGGTTGCAAGGGCATCATGTCATGTTGTGACATTGACCCTAACGACTGGCACCTAGTGCAATGCTTGGCATAATTGTGTGCATCTTGGTGAAGGGAGGGCCAAAAGAAATCGCATTGCAACACCTTGGCTGCAATTTTCCTCCCAGAGAAATGGCCTCCACAGGCCTGATCGTGGCAGAAGGATAGCACACTGGGGAATTCGCTGTCAGGAACACAGCGACAGATGATTTGATCAGCACCTATTTGAAAAAGAAGTGGATTATCCCAAAAATAATACTATGCTTCTACCATGAGATGCTCGCACTGGTTTTTAGGCTAACCACGTGGAAGGGAACTAGAAGCAAGGTAATTGGCAATGTCAGCATACCACGGTCCACTTGCCACATTAATTGCCAATAGGTGCTCATCAGGAAAAATCTCATTAATCGGCAGAGTAAGTCCAATATGGTCAGGGTCCAGTCTGGAAAGATGATCGGCCACAACATTCTGGGCTCTGGCCTTATCGCGGATCTCAATGTCAAATTCTTGGAGAAGAAGAAACCAACGAATTAGTCTAGGCTTGGCATCCTTCTTGTGCATGAGATGGCGAATGGCTGCGTGATCAGTGAGAACAATAACATGTGAGCCCAGAAGGTAAGAGCAAAATTTCTCCAGCCCAAAGACGACTGCCAGTAGTTCTTTCTCAGTGGTAGTATAATTACGCTGGGCCTCGTCCAACATCTTACTGGCGTAGTACACCACAAAATGGTGTCTATTGCATCTTTGTCCCAGGATGGCTCCGACTGCAAGGTCGGAAGCATCACACATGAGTTCAAAGTTGAGGGACCAATCAGGTGGCTGGAGAATAGGGGCCTTGGTGACAGCATTAAGCAGCTGCGTGATGCTCGTATGCAATTGGGGCCCATATCGAAGGGTACGTCGATCGATAAGAGATGAGTTAACGGTCAAGAAATCTTGGAGAAATCTTTGATAAATCTCCTATAGAAACCGACGTGTCCCAGGAAGGAGAGGATTTGTTTGACAGAGCTAGGCACAGGTAAATCAGCAATTACATCAAGCTTAGCTCTGTCAACCTCGATACCCCTATCGGAGATGATATGCCTGAGAACAATTCCCTCGTGTACCATAAAATGACTTTTTTCCCAAGAAAGCACAAGGTTTACATCAATACATCTCCTAAGGATACGGGTCAGGTTAGCAAGACAATCATCAAAAGATGGTCTAAAGACCAAAAAGTCATCCATGAATACCTTGAGAAGTCACCCACCATGTCATGGAATATCGCTAACATACATCTCTGGAAAGTTGCTGGCATGTTACAAAGCCCGAATGGCATCCTTCTAAATGCAAAGGTGCCGAAGGGAAAGGTAAAGGTGGTTTTCTCTTGGTCCTGGGGGTCAATTGCCACCTGGTTATATCCTGATAATCCATCTAGGAAATAGAAAAATTTATTTCCTGCTAACCGCTCCAGGATTTGGTCAATGAAAGGTAGCGGAAAGTGATCTTTCCTAGTTGCAGCATTGAGTTTCCTATAATCTACACACACTCTCCAAGATGTAGGAGTGCATGTAGGGATGGATTCGCCCCTGTCATTGACACGGATGGTGAGTCCCGCCTTTTTGGGCACGACGTGAATCGGACTCACCCAGGGGCTATCGCTGATCGGGCAGATTATACCCGCATCCAACCACTTAATAATTTCCTTCTTAATGACCTCCCACATGTTAGGGTTGAGACGTCGCTTCATCTTGCAGGAAGGTCGAGCCTCCTCCGTATATATACGGTGAGTGCAGTAGGAGGGGCTAATGCCAGATAAGTCTGATAAAGACCATCCAATGGCTGCCTTGTGTTCCATAAGGACCTCAGTTAGTTTGCACTCTTGCTCCCTGGTCAATTTTGAACTAATGATTACGAGGAGCATTTCATTTGGTCCCAAGAAAACATACTTTAGTGTACTAGGCAGCTCTTTCAGCTCAGGAGTGGATGGTGAAAGGTTTGGCATTTCTTGGGATGAGAGTGTCCCAGGCGGATCGAAAAACAAGTCAGGAGGAAGAAGTTGGCCCTCTGATTGGCTAAGAAGAGGGGCTTCTTGGATAGATGGATCCAAAAAGGGATAGCCCCAGTGAGTAGTATGTGGGCTCAAGATCCCAGTGTGGAGTTGCAAATCTGCCTGATTTGGAGGGAAAGAAAGGGCAATCCGGTCTTCAAGATTGTGGATCGGCAGTGCGTAGCTTGAATATGACTCATACCATGAGGTATGGGAAGCAGAGTAAACCTCGTTAGAAGTCTGGCCAGGAGAAGGTACGGGACAAGGGAGGGATGGGGGAACATCACAATATGTGTCGACCAGGCAATCGTCAGTGTGTACAGGTAATCTGCAGTAGTCAGAATAGGTCCTAATTAGTCCGATACACGCGCTGACGGCCATGTCCTCATCAGATGTGTCATCCTCGATGCAATCTCAATCAAAGTTCTTGGCTGCCTTGAAGATGTTAAGCTTGAGCTTTTCAGATCCAACAGCAATCTCAATACCGCCCGATTCGCAGTCGATATGGGTGCGGGCTTTGGCCAAGAAAGGTCGACCAAGGATGATTGGACAATCAGAAAGTGAGCTAGGAACTTCCATATCTAAAATAAGAAAGTCAACAGAAAAACAAAGACTGTTGACCCTAACCACCACGTCTTCCACCACAACTTTCAGAATTTTGATAGAACGATCTGCCAACTGTAATGTGACAGGGGTGGGTTTCAGATTTCCCAGGGAAAATTTTTCGAGCATGATGGTTGGTATAAGATTGATGGAAGATCGTAGATCAAGCAGGGCACGGTTAAAATTGCAGCCTTGGATGCTACAGGAAATAAGCGGTGTGCCTGAATCTTTCTGCTTCGGTGGTAGATTTGACAGTATAGCACAACTCGCATGAGGCGAGAGAACCACCGAATTCTTAGTTTTCTTTGACTGTCGCCTGGGTGTTGTGTAGTCTTTGAAAAATCGGGCGACAGTAGGTATGTGGTCGATAGTCTCGAGTAGGGGTACCTTGATTTCAACATCCCTGAACAAATTACGCAGGTTATCAAAGGCCTGCATATCTTTCTTTTTGCCTTTTGGCTCCCTCAGTAGAGCCTCAGGGAATGGGACTGATTCTGGCACCAATTTGGGTGTATTGTCCTCTCGCGAATGCGGTGCGCATCCCGAATGAGAGGGCGATGAAGAAGATGGGCTAGGATCAGGTCGAGGCGGATCGACGATCTGCTTATCGCTCCTCGTAGTGATAGCATTGGACGATGTAGGTCCAGTGGGATCATACGGCAGAGGAGGGTTTGCAATAGGGACATAAGAGTGAGGTGCTACAGCGGGATTAGCCTGAAATCTCGGTGGAATGCTCGGAGCTTGTAGAATCTGATGAACCTGCCCCTGAGAAGGTCGTACCTATGGTTGAGGACCACGGGTATGAAATTTCGTGGGTTTGGAATAGGTTGGGCTGGAAGAGTGCCCTGAGATCGAGTCGCCATGCGTAGTTGACTGATGTCGGCATTCTGCTGCGCCAATTGGTGCCGAAGAGAGGTCATGTTCTCTTCATGGCTCTTTGACATTTCCATCATCATTTGCATCAATTTGTCAAGTGGACTTGATTCGTGTTATGCTTACGATACGCAAGGGCCTGATGGCAGATTCGCCATAGGATTAAACTGGGCCCTTGGGATGATGGGTGCGGACGGTCGCATTGGTCCACCTGCAGGGTTTTGGGCTATGAGTTGTTAGACCATGCGAAGTTCGGATGATTTCGCCACCCTGGGTTATAAGTGGCAGAGAACGGGTTGTTCCCCAGGGTGCAAGCATCTTCTATGCCAGAAGACGCGTCCGCATGTAAATATGCGTCCGAGCACACGGAGGCTTGGTCCTCCGTGTCAAAATACTGGCTTGCATAGGCCAGGTCCACATGACTTACCAAATCGCTCGGCGCGACACTTGGTAACGAAGGTCTTACGGGGTTTCTCGGGATAAGTCTGGTGTTGGAAGAATTGGAAGTGTGACGAAGTGGTGTGGTGGGGGTGTTTGCCATAGAACGGGTGGGGTTGGCCAGAAGCTCGTCCAGCTTTTTGTGCACGACGGAGACTTCATCCAATTTCTGTGTGATAAGGCTGAGATCTGTGGATGAATGGGAGGGTCCAGTGTCAACTTCGTGGACATTACGGGGCAGGCTGGTATGATTAAAGGCGACAATGGAAGCATTGTTCATTGAGTTTTCGCTCATATTTTAAAATAATTTAAAGGCTCCATTCTCGTCTTTATTCATGAAATTCCCTCCGCAGGAAGCGTCTGCTATCTGCTTCAAAGTCTCATTTAGCCCATAGTAGAAAATCTGGGCTATATGCCACTTAGGAAGACCGTGGTGCGGACACTTCCTGAGGAGGTCATTATATCTCTCCCATGCCTCATGAAACTATTTGCCGTTTTGTTGCGTAAATGAAGTGATAGCATGGCGAAGCGCATTGGCTTGCCCGATTCGGAAGAACTTCATGAGAAACGCTGTTCGCATCTCTTCCCAAGAGTGGATGGTTCTCCCAAGGTGCGTAACCACTGCGACGCTTTATCCCGCAATGAAAACGGGAACATTTTCATGAGGACTATAGGTAACCCGATATTTCTTGGTTTAATTGTTTCAGCCAATCGGGTTAGGTCTTACAAGTGGAGAAAAGGATCTTCACTTGCAAGATCATGGAAGTGAAAATTTATCAGGCCAATTATGTTAGGTTTCAATTCAAAGTCATCCCCGCCCATGGGGACCCGAATTTCTCCTATGGTCTCTGTAGTAGCGGGATTCTGATAGGAGCTAAGAGACCTAGGCTCCTCCCGTTCAGGAGGGTTCTGCATTTCCTCCAATGTTTCCCTAATGGCCTCAATTTGTTCATTATACATTTCCATTTGGGCTTGGAGGCAGGTTATGGGATCCAAGGCTCCACCACCTGGTGGGTTTTGAGGGCGGTTTCCTCCCTCAGGATTTGGGGGTGGGCGTGCAGCAATGTTTATGGAGGAGGAGGACGATTTGGCTTCCTTTCTAAAATTATCAGGCAATTCACACAGTTCAGGGTTTTGTGACCTCCTCCCATACATGCACTACTGCAGGAAGAATTGGGGGGATACGAAGGGAAAAGAGATGAGAGAAATGATGCCGTAAAGGTACACTTGATGACAAATCAATACAATCAAATTCCTAACCTCTACAATGTGCCCTTAGACCTAAAGATCTAAGTTACCTACTATCACGACCTACGGAACTGAATACGAGCACCGCGGAACCACCGGGTTAGATTGAAAGGCCGTTTACCCTAGTCTTAGACACCCGATAGCACGCGGGAGCCCTTACCAGCACGTAGGCGCTACACGCAGGTAGTTAGACCTCTAATCCTTAATAAGGGTCAAGTTGCTACCAATTTTAGTTAGAGGCTTAGGATCAAGTGTTTCTAGAATGTGAAGGGTGTTATTTATGGGTAATGCTCAAGTGATTGATTTTGTAGAGTGTGTAAACCAAGCATGCAATGGGGAAATCTCCCTGAATTGAAGTTTTAATTGGTGAATGGTTTTTAGAATTCAGCCATAAGTAGTATGGATTTTAGGATTTCGCTGAATTACCAATTCAACCAATCTCCGGGTTTTGAGAGAATACAAGCTTTTTTCTAAGCCCAACAAACCCTTCTTCAATGTCAGTTGGTTAATGCATGCTAAAATGCAATGGGCTTCCCTAGATGGAGATTTCTATGTGTGGATGCACGAATCAATTTTAGATTAGTGTGAAAGGGAGCCAAAGCACTTCAATTCAAGTGCTCCCAATCACCAAAATGATTTCCACACACAAGGCTCAACCATAGGATAAAGAAAATCAAATTGTTAGGGTTGAAGTATTCGGGATCGAATTTTAGGCACGTGAAAGGTCGTGGTGGGGTTGGAATCAACTCAACTCCAAGTCTCCCCACCAAAACGGTGATCCCGAATTGCAGATAAATGAGGCAAAGAGGGATGTCAATTAATCTTTTTATTTTTGCCTCAAAGAATACTTCACATGGTGAAAGATTCAAGAATTAAGATTCTAGGATCTTCGCTATGCGAAGTTAGGTGGGAAATCCCGGGGCGGTGGGAGTGACGACAAACAATCAAACAAGTGATTTTTAATCCACTTGCCCCAAGAGATCCAAAGAAGTGTTTTTAGTTTTTTTTTTAGTTGTTTTTTTCTTTTTTTTTTATATTATTAAGGTGACAAGTTGACCTAAGTTGCTAAGAAAGAAAGACCTACTTGTTCATCAACGTGTGCGAAGCTCCAGTGCGGTGCCGGCGTCTTCACGCTCTCGTTCCTGCCTTGGATCTGCCCACGTCTCCGACTTTGTTTGCCTGTCTTCTCCTTGCAACAGGTTCACCTACACAGCAACAAACAAAAACACCCGTGAAGAGAAGGGTGTGAGAAGAGAAAAATTAAAGGAATGGAGTAGAAACTTACTTGAATACGCACTTCCCTGCCAACGGCGCCAGAAAAAAGAGTTATGGTCGGGCTCGGATAGGTTGTGTTAATATGGTGATTTTATCGTTGAAATATATATAGTGGTTAACCTAAATCGAGCCTAACTATCTTTTTACAAAAATTTTTTAACCTGGCCTACTTGATTTTATCATAGTCACTTTTAGGCCCAGGGTTGAACTCAGGGAAGCAGGATTAGAAGTGAACAAGTTTCTACGCCTTTCTTACAACGAATCTCTTCCGTTCGTTTATTATGTTTTTGGTGTTTTTTCTATTTAAGATTTTTTTCTGATAATTTTTGTCCTTGAGGTACACCCTCAAAATCATGTTCTTGGCTTTGAGCCAAATTAGGGTTCCCAAAACAGGTCTTGCTATTCACAAGACTGAGTACCTGCAAGTCAAGGATTATCTTTTCTCTTTTGTGTATATTTTTTTTATCTTTTTACTGGCAGGAAAGAAAAACAGAAATAAAGTACATGTAGTATATATATATGTATATAGGGGTAGGGGTGGAGGTGGAGATGGCGTGTACCACGGTGTCGAGTCGGTCATAGTCTAGGAAGACGCAACCAACAGGACGAAGTGCCGCGTGGAGTATAGGATGGATGGGTGAAAGATGTGTGCGAAGACACTTTCTATACGCGTGTATCAGGGAATATCAGCAACTGGTGCAGATATTCCCGCGATACAACGTATGGTAGGTGATATGAAAAAATATATATATATGTATGTATATATGTAAATATATGTCTATATATATATATATATGGTTATAATTATATAGGTGTATATGTAGTTATATATGTATATATATATATGTATGTATATATGTAAATATATGTCTATATGTATATATATATGGTTATAATTATATAGGTGTATATGTAGTTATATATGTATATATATATAGATATGTAAATATATGTATAGATATATATATATATGTATATGTATGTATATATAACTATATAGATGTATATATATATATGTATATATATATATAGTAATATATGTATATAGATATATGTAGATAGATATGTATATATATATATATATGCATATATAGTTATAGATATATGTGTATATATGTATGTATATATGTATATATGTATAAATATATGTGTATATATATGTATATGTATATATACTTATACTTAGTTGTATGGGTAATAATGTATGTATAGATATATATATATTTATATATATATTTATTCGTATGTAAATATTTGTATATATGTAACTATATATGTGTATATATATATATAAGTATATATATATATATATATGTATATATATGTATGTATGTACGTATGTATGTATATACACTTATATATATGTATGTATACAAATACTTAGTTATATAGGTACTAATATATGTATAGATATATGTATCTATATATATATGTATATAAATATATATATATGTATATATATATATATAAGTATATAGTAGTGTATAAGTGAGTGGGTGTGTGTACGAGAGTGTGTGTGTGTGTGTGTATGTGTGAGGTGAGTGTCTGAGAGAGAGAGAGAGAGTCTGCTGAAGATGGCGCGGGCGTTAAGTCGTCTGATGTAGCAGCCGTCGTCTGATGCCATGCGCAGGCGCAAGCGCATAGCCGCACGAAGAGGCGTGCACACGCAGGAGGGAGTGAGCGTGAGGGAGGGACCGTAGTGCACCGCGCCGCGCACTGAGGCGGGTGCGGGCGATGAGGTGGGCGTTGGGAGTGGGCGAGTGCAGACGTGGGAGCGGGCGCGGAGAGAGATGCGGGCGCAGGCATGCACGGACGGGCTGGCGATGGTCGCGACGTGGAGAGAGAGCGCCTGGTGACCGAATATGTGAGAAACTTACCAATCACCGCACTGTATCCATAGTGTCGCACTCTCTAGTGTGAACAGTGGCTATAGTGCGCGCTCGGCTCGCGCGACCGCCTGCTGGTAGTTCTGCATGTGCGGGCGCCGTTGAGCGAGCTGGTACGCATGTGCAAGGACTACGCCAGCTGCTGGCGAGCGCGTTGAGGGGCGAGGGCGACCTGCTGGCGCGCGTAGAAAGAGCTGCACCGGTTGCTGGCGTGCGCGGTGGCTTGCATGCGGGCGAGCGGTGGCCGGTGCCTTGTTGCAGTGGCGGTTGAGCTTCAAAGCTTGACTCTGTGGCAATGGCGGACGTGGATGGAATGACGAAAATAGAGCGGTGAACCACCACGCCCATCGGCTATTTGATAAGCTGGGCGGTGGTGGGACTCACAGTGGTGGTTGTGTACCACTGTGAGCTACTCCTGCCCGCAGCGTAGCTCTTCAAGAGGAAGAGAGGCTGCGTATGGAGGGGAGAGGGGAGGAGATGGCCTGGAGAGGAAAGCTATTGTGTGTTTTCTTCTCTGTTGGACCAGGCTCCCCTCAAAGAAGAAAGCGGTGCCCTTTTTTAAAGAGGAAGAAGGGAAGCACAGCCATGCCCTGGCTGTGCACGGCAAGCCTGCAGCAGAGAATGGCGTGAAGATGATCAAGCCATGCCTTGCAGCCGCGGAGAAGAAATTCAAAGTCAAATAAAAATAAAAATAAAGATGGTGAATTTGTGAGGCAGCACTTGAGGAAAATGTAAATTTCAAGGCCATTTTATTCACTCTCCTCCCCTCTCAATTAAATGCATGCATGCGTTTATTTTTACAATTGCGACTATGTCAACCTAATATACACTAGCAATGCTTGGAAATAGCACAAGATGGCACAATTGTTGGTGCATTTTTGCTGTGCAATCAGCCATCAACATTGAAATGTTGCTGGTGCGTTGTAGAGGCAAAATGGCATCCGTTTGAAAGCGAATGTTCCAAAGGGGCATGTGAATGTGATCTTGTCTTGATCTTTCAGGCTAATCGCTACTTGATTATACCCGGAGTATCCATCCAAAAAGGAAAAGAAACTACGTCCGGCTAACCGTTCCAAGATCTGATCAATGAAAGGCAAAGGAAAGTGATCCTTCTGGGTAGTCGTGTTCAGTTTCCTATAGTTGATGCAGACCCGCCAAGATGTCGTAGTGCGGGTCGAGATGGATTCGCCCTTATCATTTTTTACTACGGTGAGTCTTGCTTTCTTGGTCACTATTTGGATCGGACTCACCCATTGGCTGTCAGAGATTGGGTATACAATACCTGTTGGTGCTAGAGCACCATGATCATTTGTTTTGAAGATAACAAAACACGTGTCATTTAACATTTGCACTTGGAGTCTTAGATTTCAGGACAATTGCAAATGGAGACGTGATTAGACGAAGTTCGAGCTCTCATCTAGGACGGATTGGAGGAGCTTGATGGAGAACAGAAGAGATTCGCGAGGAGCGATATATTGAAGAAGGAAGGAGATGAAGAATAGGATAGATTTCCTTCTCTTGTACTGGTTGTATTTTTCGTTTCTTTTGTTGGTCTTTATTTTTGTTACTTAGATTCATGTTAAAGAGCCTCAAAGTACCCTAACAGTAGTCCTAGGAACACCGGCACAACCCTAGGATACTTAGGTTTTCTGTAGAGAACTTAGAAAACCAATATAGGGTTCAAACAACATTTCCATACGTCTAATTCCAAAATCAGACGTCTGATAATGTGTTTTAAGACGTCTGACTGTTGATTCAGACGTCTGATAACATTTAGGCTGGACTTGTTAGTTCTGTCTGATGAAATCAGACGTCCAGACCTTAGACCAGACGTCTTAGGAGACGTCTGATGACTTTGCCAGACGTCCAATTAGTGGACCGTTGGCTCTCTTAGCATACACTCAAGGATATGACCGTTAGAGCCTTATCAGACGTCCTTAAGCCCTTCCAAACGTCTGATAATTGACCATTTTTCCTCGACTGACCCGAAAATCTCTTCTCAGAGATTTTCTAGCCGTTGCAAATCCATTCCCACGAAAAAGTAGGTTTCCAGACGTCCAGACATAGTGCCAGACGTCCTGTATGTCGTCTGATGGACTTGCACAAGAACCCTGTTTAGATCTAATTCAAGTCAGGAAGGAACCCGCATGAAATCAGATGTCTGACCTTGAAATCAGAAGTCTTAAAGTGGTCTTCCAGACGTCTGATGCCTGAATTAGACGTCTGATTACCCTGTCAGTGCAATGATTATTCCTGATTTCGGGCTGTTTCACTTGGGCTTTGCACCCAACGGCTATGGAAGCTTTTCCAAGCCTTCCAAAGCCTTCCTAAGGCCTCTATAAATAGAGGGGAGCCTTTACACACCCAGAAACACAAGACACACACCTAGAAACACAAGACACACCTTGCAATACACTTTCAAACCATTTTGTGTCTCTCCTGCTCTCCAAGCTCTAGTTCTTCATCTAGAGAGCATCAAGCCTTTGTGCACCCGCTCTCCCGCCGTAGTTCACGAGAGTGACGTTGCGCCGTCGCGTGGCTCACGCACCCGCGTCATCAACTTGACGCACTCCTTGCAAAGGGGAGTTTCTTAATTCCTATAGAAGCCTAGGTTTAAAATTACTTTGTTGGCTCTATGGGATTGTTGTTTATTTTAATCTTTGTTATTTGGTTGGGTATTCGCTTTGCGAATTCCCGTCTCCTTCGTGGGACAAAATCCTTCTCGTGGAGAGAAGGGGTTGAGGAACGCTACCCTCGCACTTGTAGCGTGGTTGTAATTGAGGTTGAATCACCCTCGTTTAAAGTGATTCGTTTAGTAGATTTTGATCAACTTGGTTGATCGAAAAATCCTAACTCGAGATGGTTAGGTGGTGGTTTTCACTCGATTTGGGTTACCACCTAAAAACCTTTATGTACTTTGTGTGATTGTATTTTGTTAGATTGTTTATATTTTATTTCTGCAATTATTTCGTCACCCCCTCCTTGTAGGGCCGTCGAATTTTCTACAGTACCTGCATCCAACCATTTGATGATCTCCTTCTTAACAACCTCTAGCATGTTCGGGTTAAGCTGTCTTTGAGGTTGTGTTGACGGTTTCACCCCCTCATCCGTGTAATGTGATGAGTGCAATACGAGGGGTGAATACCGCTGAGATCAGCAATACTCCACCCTATAGCAGCCCTATTGTCTTGTATCGTAGAAATCAATTGATGCTCCTATTCTTGGGTTAAGCGGGCATTAATAATGACTGGGTATGTCTCACTTTCGCCTAAGAACACATACTCGAGTGAGTTAGGTAAGGACTTCAATTCAATCACGGGTGGGTCAGAGTCAGAAATGAGAGTGGGAGGAGCAAACTCAATGGTGGGAATCTGCTAATCTGTATGCACGTGAATTCCCGCTAATTCTCTTCCTGTGAAATAATCAGTTGTGACTGCATTAACGGGGAACCCGTTAGCTGAGGTCACGTCTTCCTGCAACAACAGGGGCGATTCAGTAGTGTGCAGATCAGGATAGCTAGATTCAGGGGTGTTGTGGTCAGAAGCACACCCTAAACAGTTAGATCCTTGGGGAGATATGTGTAGTGCAGTGGTCTCAGTCCCGTGTGGATCAAGGTCCAAGAACCCTAATAGTGCAGATGAATGAGGCATTGGGTTGTCACAAAGGAGCCCAATGTTACCACAGTATGCCGAATCTTCATCTTCACCATCCTCCTCTATGCGATCACAGTCAAAAGTCTTTGATGCCCTGAATATGTCAAGTCGAAGTTACTCATTACCTAGGGCTATCTCCATACACCCGAATGCACAATCAATGTTCGCTCAGGCTGTCGCTAGAAATGTGTGACCCAAAATAATTGGTGCATCTCGGAGATTAGGAGGAACTTCCATATCGAGAACGAAAAAGTTTGCGGGAAAGCAGAATTCGCAGACTTTTACGATCACATTCTCAACCACCCCCCTCAGTGTTTTTACTGATCTATCAGCCAGTTGAATCGTGACCGAGGTGGGCTTTAACTCCCCAAATCGAAATTGATCAAATACAGTATTGGGAGTTAGGTTGATGGACGAACCCAGATCTAAAAGGGCCTGATCAAATGGAGAATCCTGCAAGAAGTAGGATATGAGTGGGGTACCAGGGTCTTTCTTTTTCAGTGGCAAGTCAGCTAGTATCTTGACGCTAGCCTCTTTTGACAGTACTGCCTGTCATCCAATTCTAGGCTGTCGCTTCGAGGTACAATAGTCCTTGAAGAACCTAGAGACAGCGGGAATGTGATCGATTGCCTCGAGGAGGGGGACTTGAATATGTACTTCCTTAAACATTGACTTCAAGTCCTCAAAATTCCACGTGTCCTTTTTCCATACTACATTTCGGGTCAAAACCTTAGGAAAAGGGATGGGAATCTCAGGGTCAAGTGGCCTCTTACCCTTGTCTACCGTAGGTGGCTCCTGAGATGAAGAAGGAGTCGAACCTGCCTGCAGCCAAGGGTGAGAAAAATCAGGACCCGCTTGCCTATGTGGTGGGCTGAATGTCTTCCTTTCGCTCCTTAATAAGATAGCATTTGCATCGGCTTGCTGTCCATGAGGTGGTGGGGGAGCGGAAGGGGCAGAGTATGCGGGGTTCTGCAAAGGCGATTGGTCTTGGGCATAACCAGGTGGTGCAGGAGGCGCCTGTAATATGGTGTGTGCCTATCCTTGTGGTGCCTGAAACCTAGGCGGGGTGCCTTGGTTCTGCACATACTGAGGGTTCGGGACAGGTTGGGAGGGCAAGGCTCCCTAAGTCCTATACTCCTGCAATAGCTAGTTTTGTGTGTTCTGTATAGTATGTATCTGGTCAGCCATCGCCTTCATTATCTGCAAGCTATCCTATGTAGATTTCCTCATATATTCTTGCAACTCCTCTTTCAGTGCCTCCAAAGGGTCAGCCCGCTTTGGAGGGTGACTGGCAGCTTGGTGCAGCAGCTGGTATAAAGAACGAGGTTGCTGCAGATGCGGGAATGGCTGTTGCCTAGGGTACGTGTTTTGTGCATTCCCTTATTGCCTGGTCTGTTTATGTGGATCTTGATGTGGTCTCTGTGAATTACCAGACTAAGAGAAGTTCGGATGCTGGCACCAACTAGGGTTATACGTCTCTGAATACGGGTTATTACGCTTGTATCCTTGGATAGCACTGACATCCTTGTAGACCGAAGACGTCTGAGACGTGTATCCATCAAGGGGATACGTATTATAATCTGTGGGTGGTGCATAACCCTGGTGGTATGGTGCCAGATCTAGATTGTTTACAGGATCTTGATACGCAGGATCTCATAAATAAGAAGATGCATCCCGAGTGAGTAGATTAACTCGAGTAGGCGGGGCTCGGGGTGTATAGGAGGGTCTTGGAGCGGCATAGTTCATGTCAGATTGACCCTGACTAATTTGGTCAATCTTTTTCTCAATCAGGTTTATTCTATCTAGCTGCTTGATGATGATATCCATGTCGGATCAAATAGACTTGGTGTGAGCCTCTTGGACACCAACCCACTGCTGACTAGACTGCTGGAACTGGTTCATGGATGCGACATTCATTGAATTCTCTACCAAAGATTCGAACAACTCAAATGTGCTATTCTCATCTTTTGCGAGGAAATTCCTGCCACTAGATGCATCGGCTAGATATCGATGTATGTCATCCAACCCATGGTAAAAGATTTGAGCTAGGTGCCATCTGGGTATACCATGGTGCGAGCATTTCTGGAGAAGGTCGTGAAATCGGTCCCAGGCTTCATGCAACTTCTCCCCAGCTCCTTGGGAGAAGTCGTGATTTCACACCTCATCGTGTTTGTTCGACCGATTGGGAAGAACTTTTGCAGGAATTCACGTCGTAATTTCGGCCAGGTTCCAATTGGCTTCCCAATGGTCTTGAACCAGTATGAGGCTTTGTCCCCTAGAGAGAATGGGAAAAGCTTCATTAGAACAATCCCAAGATCAATGTTCCTGGGTCGAATTGTTTCTGCGAGTCGACTCAGGTCCTTTAAGTGTTGGAATAGGTCTTTGCTTGAGTTTCCATAGAAGTGAGTGCTGATCAAACCGATCACATTAGGCTTGAGCTCAAATGTGTCTACGCCTACGAGAATCCTAACTAAGGGTGCAACGATTGGTGCAGCTAGATCATAGAAATCCCACAGTTGTTCTCCTCGTGGTGGGTGCTGCATTCTGTCAAGAGTCATCAAATGCGGTCCATGCTCTGCCGATGCCCCTCCTCAGATTCAACCACCCGAGCTTCCAGATGAGCCATCGGGTCCAGATTATCAATATCCTGACCTGGTCTAGGTCTAAGCCCAGGATTAGCCATTGTGGCTGTAGGAGTAGAAGAAGTGGGGGGAGACGATGGTCCTGGCAAGGTGACTCACCTCCTTGGGAGTGGCTCCCAAGGTCCAACCAGTTGAGGTCTAAGTGACCTCCTTCCTTGCATACACCACCCAACCCCTAGGTTGGTGTAGCCAAGTTAGACAAGGCTAAGGCCCTATCAAACAGTTGGTCCTTATGAATCAGATGACTAGATTTTTCATTTTAAGTTCTAATTCCTGAAGAAAATTTGTCGTACAACTGACTGAAAGTGATTCCCTCCTCTCGGCTAACCCAACCAAGAGGTTGAAAGCACCCAGTAGTACGACAACGAATTCGGGTTTATTTCGTGTTTTAGACTTGATTTTTAGCCTATTTTTCTTCAGTTGGGGTTTTTGGTGATTGGCCCACAAGGTGACCAGCTCACCGGCTAAGTACTAGACTTGATTAAGTCTAGGTTAGCCCAAATGTGGTCTCTAAATTGTAACCCTAAATGTGTAACCTAGGGTTCATGCAATTTTATGGTTTTTTTTTATTCTTTTATTTTTTTCTTCTTCAGCAGACCATAAAAAATACGAATAGTTTTCTAACAAAAATTGGAATCCAATTAATTTGAAATTTGGCGAGTAGATTTATTTTTTAATTATATTTTCATAGAATATTTATTTGTAATTTTTACTATTTCAGCCGAATTTTTAGAGATTTTTGAATGTCAAGAGGTCAGATTTGAAGTTTTTACCCATGGTTGGTTTTTCACTTTGAAACAGATCAAATGACTTTCAAAAATTCGGTAAAAATATGGAAAACAAAGCCAATGAGATCAGCTTTCAAACCCTACCATTTTTGGTCAAAACAAATTCATGAATTGCTCAAAATTGCTTTTTGAATTTTGAAAAATCTCAGATCTAGGTCAGTCTGACCCCCTTGCAGTTCACGAATTTTTAAAAATTTTATACTTGGAATTTTTTCAAACGAATGATGTCGTTTGAAAGATGATTTAATAATTAAAGGCTAGCATCAATTTCAGATTTTTTCGGTCGCTAATATTTTGGCAATCGAATTTTTAAAATAGACTTTAAACCTTGGCCGAAAATCAGAGATTGGTGAAGCTTTTAAAGAGTGTTTGAGTTTGAAATCCAAACTTTCCACCAATTTTTCTTTTTCAAAAACTTTTGCAAATACTTTTTTTTTCAAAGGATTTTCAAAAGTTTATATATATATATTTTGCTTTTTCGAACTAACCTAGGATTAAAAAAGAAACGTAATCTAGATTTTTTTTATTTTTTTTCTCTTTTTCACGAAAATGAATAAGGATTTTTTTTTTCAAAAGAAATGCTGGAAGCAAATCTAAGCCTAGGGTTCAAGAGAAAACCTTGCCTAAGAAGAGATGTGCGCCTGATTTCTTTTTCTTTCTGCGTTCGATGTGGGTGTCGATCCCATTTTTCCTGTGTTGTCCTACACATCCAAAAACAAATAGAAGAAGATTTGTCAGAGATAGTTTAAAAGATCGAAATCAAAAAAATTGACGTTGCCTCCTTGGCAATGGCGCCATTTTGTTTGGAATCGTAGAGCATGTTTTGATAGGAAAAGCGTCGTAGTATAGTGTGCAATACAATCAAACAAAAATATTTATAAAAAGATAACGAGACTTTGAGTCTCGGTTGTTCATCTCTGGGAGGTGTTTATTTAATTCTGAAATCGATCTTTTTAGCTCTACTTCCTAAAAATCGCATGGCAGTTTATGGTTATTACGTATTTAAGCACGACATGCTTAGTTGCAAGAATATCAGGAATTAAAAGTAGGAAACTTGAATCACATGAAATAGATTGCAATCAATAAGCTCATGGTGATTTCAATAGAGCGATATGTATAAAAAAATATATATCTTTCATTCATTCATTTAGGAAGGTGTTTGTAACAAGGAATTTAGAGGAAAGCTTATAAAGGAAAGCTTGAAAATATAAATCTAGCTAACAGAAAATGACCGCATACAGGAATCTATGGGGACATTTTGCATGCATCATTGGGGGAGAATAAGAGCTACACTAATAAGCAGTAAATGAAAGCATGTAGATAAGAAGAATTAGGTACTAATCTAGCAGAAACTAAGGCCATTCGGAGGTGGGCTCCGATGTCCTTTGAATGGTTGAGAGAAGGAGGGGCAACCAATGGTGCTTAGGTTAGCCCTTGGAGAGAGGTTAGGGAGATGATCCAGCATCCTGGCATGAAGATGGTGACAGCCATGGTGGTGCTACTTGTGGAGGTGGAGTGGATGTGAAGGTAGCTAGCCTAAGTGTGCATGAGTGCCAAGAATGGGATGGGTGCAAATGGCCACCCCTTAGTCTTTCTATAGACCTAAGGGAAGCTCTCTAGAGAATTATGGAATTCTCTAGTGAGGCCTATGGTGGGAGCTAGTGAGAGAGTGAGAGAGAGAGGATGGATGGTGGTTTTTAGATCCACCAAATGTGGATCTAAAAATTGAATGGATCTTGGTTGCTAATTGTTGAACGTCGGGTTACTATGCTAACGTGTTTGATTTTGAAAACCTGTCGTCGCAGTATGAAAGTGAAGAACTCGTGTTCAACAAATAAAATTTATACCGGAATAGAAAATCCCGGGTTGAACATAGGGAGGCAAACGTTTGATTTAAAAACACGGGTTTGATTTATTTGTCACAAAGTAAATTAATTTATTAGAACTATCTAACTATTTACAATAAATAGAAGAGAAAGAGAGAGAGTAAGAGAGAGAGAATAATACAAGCAAAAATCAAAAGAGATATAGAATGCACATGGAATTCATTATCGAAAGGATTGTTCATTACACTAAATATTACGACTAGAAAGCGAGAAAATGATTATGCTAGAAAGCAGTAAATCTACTTTAGAAAGCAGTAAATCTATTCTAGAAAGTAGTAAAAAGAATGGGGAGAGAGATATCTTCCTCGACGGTCGCTTGGAGGATGAGTCGGACGGGACGACGCTTGGACGAAGCAGGACAGAGCAGGACGAAGGAGGATGAAGCAAAAGAATGGGAACGGGGCAGCACGTCATCGTCGTTGCAGGATCCACTTTCGAAAGGGGATGAAAAATTGACTTTATCTCGCGAGAAGCATCCTGGGTGTGGGACAAGCTTCTCTTGAGCTTTGGAGAGGGAGAGAAGAGAAGGAAGGGATGAGAATTTCGTATGGTGGGGGTCTCCTTTTATAGTTGCAAGGAGTGTGGGCAATTTATTCATTCCAATTTTAAAAACATTAATTCAGGACCTTTAGTGACAGATAAAACTGTCGCTAAAGGTCCGAACGTGGGCGTAGTGGGCGGCACGCGCGCGCCTGCTTGCTTGTCTGCACATGTAACGTACGTAAGCATCCGGCCACTCTTAGCTGTCCGATAACGAGATCGGACGGCTTAGATCGCGCTACCGCCCGCCTCCTTTGATTGCCTGCCCGTGTGCGATTCCGCGTGAGGCATGGCGTGCAATAGCGCGTGGGTGCTATCGAGCGATCTGGGCCGTCCATAGCCGATGAAGCGGTCACATTTAATCGCTCACGCACTGCAGATTGCGAGTCGAACTCGTGTCCTGTGATCGCACAACGACTCACGACTGCTGCGCTGCGCGGTGGATTGTGCCGTGCGAATGAAATCAGGCGCACACATCCACAACCATTAGATCACGATCCAATGGCCCAGATCACGTGTTGGATTTCCTTTGGAGAGGCAGCGGCAGTCTTGAGGGTTGGTTGGATGGCGGAGATGGTGCCACATGGCACCATCTTGGCCGTCCATCTTCTAGATGATGTAGATGGTGCCACGGGTGTCGGATTGAGTCGATTTTCATGCCGTTAGGCTGCGATCGTCGATTCGAATCCATCCGTACTGTCAGATTTATCGTTTGAAGTGTGGATTCACATCATCTTGGCCCTTGATCTTCTAGGGTTCCCCAGTTACTAACTGATGCTACAGATGTCTGATTAGGGTGATCTTGGAGTCGTTGAACTCCAATCGTCGTCCTGATCACATCTGTACGGTTGGATCTTCGATCCAAGGCCCCAATAAAAAGTTTTCCTTGTCCATGAACATAAAATGAGACAATTAACCTCCATTTTATTCAAACTACTCTAAATGCAAGGTGATGCATGTTATGCAATATTTATAGCATGCAATGCAATCCTATGCTTAAGAACATGCATAAATAGACATCATAAGTAGTGTAAACATGTTTACATCATACCCCCATGCCTATCTTTTGCTAGTCCCTAGCAAAAACTATATGCTATTTATAAAAGAATCAGCTTGGATTATTTGGGCATGACTTATTTTCAATCATTAAGAAAATGTCTACTTAGGATCTGAACTTTCAAAGACACAGTAGTGCCCGAGTATCTGCCAAAATGCCGATCGCCTCAAGCCCTCACCTTATTCAAAAAAAAATTTCTTTTTCTCTTTTTTTCTCTTTTCAAATTTTTTTTTGGATTTTCAAGTTTTAGGGTTTAAGAGTGGTTTTCTACAGCCATTCAACTCACCCAAGATTTGATGAGAACCCTAAGTTCTAAGCATCTTATTGTGAACGTTATAGACTCGTTGACCGGCAATTAAACCGGACTTCGGATTTCTACGCCTTTAGGTGACCTAAAAAAGAATTCTGCCTAAAGGTGTATCTTTACAACCGGTAGCTTTCTCCCTACTTTTATTTTTTTACGGGGTCAACACAAGGGTGAATCCAGTGTATATCTCTCCGATTTATTCTACTTCTTCACTTCTTCCTAAGTGTTTTGGGAATTTTCAGTGTATTTATTGAGCTGGGTTCTGACAACCGGTCGATGAGCTGTTACCACCAACAAATTGCCAGCCATACTCATGCGGCGAAGTGTGGTTTATTTCTTTTTTTCTTTTCTTTTCTCATCTTTTTTTTTTTTTTAAGTAGGTTGCTTCCCTGGTCTAAGATTTACCTAAAGGCAGCAAAAAGAGAAAGATCCAGTGACTGGGCTTTGGACAACCTACCTATGGGCTGTTATCCATGATAACTTGCCAGCCATATCATAGTAGAAGGTTCATTAGCTACCCAATTTTCGTTAAAATAGCCAAACAACGAGTCAGTGACAAGATAGTGTGTAGATGCTTAAGACTCAAAACACCCTCAAATCAGAGGGCAGGTTGATAAGTCGTGTACTTATCACCCAAACTTATTTACTCCAATTAAAGTAGAATTTAGGTTAGCGAGGACTCGAAAAATAAATCCACATTTTAGTGGATACACGGGCTGATTAAGTCCAAAGACCTAAAGGGTCTTTGTGTTCAAATCATAATGTAGTATTTCCTAAGATTGAAAATTTTCTTAAACCCAAGTTCTCTTTCCTAATTCAATTTTTTTTAATAATAAAAGAAAATAAAACAAATCTACAGAGCTGGCGACTTAATTCAGAGATGAATATCCACCCCCCCATGCCTATCTAATGCAATGTCCTCATTGTATTAAAAAGACATAAAACAGAGTGGAATAGAGTAGAAGGCACCTGAATTGCGTGAATGTCAGGATTGCTCCGAGATAGAAACTAAAAAGAACTGTATATGTGCTGAATTATTGTCTTCAGCTAGGCACACTATATAAAGAAGAGAAATAAAGAATTCACAGGTGCAGGTCAGAATCAGAATAAACATAAGAATCCTCTGACCTATCAGTAGATGTCTACAAATGTGGACCATATTGTGATGCAGACCCATACCCCATAATCTAGAATATCTCAGGTTCTGGATAAAAATTACCCAAAACCTAAAATCTGTTTGCAAGTAGGGTTGAGCCTGTGATTTATGAGGATGCAACCCAAGACCAAAAAGTCGGGTTACAGAGAATTCAAGCTCAAAAGGATAATCATTGAATGTGTGCTTGGGTTGAACATCCTCAGAACAGATGTCATAAGGGTTTTGGTTTGATGGTTTCAGATGACTTGGAACCCTTAGACTCAGTCTTCTACTTCCTCCGGAGTTAGCTTCCCATATCAAAGCTTCCCAGCTTTTATCCTCCTCATTCAGAATGTTAAATTTCGGGACCTCTTGCTTATTAATCACCCATCTGAAATTTCCAAGTCTAAAAGATGTGGCTGAATCAGAATTGACTTGGGTCTAATTATCTCAGAAACAGAATCATCGATAAGCTCAAAGGGGTGTAACTGACAATCAGGGCATTTGATTAAATCCTCTAGAAAATGTAATTCTGGATCCATAATATGAGCCCTAATAAAATCAGTTTACTCAGTTATTAGACTAACAAATGATATTTTAGATTCCTCAGGCTCAATCGTCTCACAAAAATTATGTTATGTAAACTCACGTGAAACTTCGCAAATCGAATCTTTACCATCAGAATCAAAGAAATCAAGATCCGTATTAATGTATGTCCCAAAAGAATCTGTCACTTTCTGTTCCAAGGAGACATACGTTTCCTCGTACCCTGGCTCAGGGATCTCAGGTGAAGAAATTAGATCTTCCTTAATTGGTTGCTCTAATTCAATCTGGTCAACCTTGTAACATGTGTTCCCCCCAACAGGTGCCTAAACAGGTTCTAAAATTGGCTCTCCTGAAGAGGGTTCATCCTAGGAATCATCTCATGATTGAAAAAGACACCACAAATCTCATCCTCAATTTCGCTAACTTCCCAAGTAGAAACTCTCCTGGGTTCTTATCCTTAACATTCTGGAGCCAATCCAACAAATACTTATTCAAATCCCCAATCATTTGAATCAGGGGCTCCAATCTCTCAATGCAAGGTATTGGCTGAACTTCTAAAGATTGTATGATATTCCTCAAGTTAGCCAGAACCTTATCTTGAACCTGGTTCCCTGAACCAAATGAGTTGGTTCAGGGTTGGCCGGGTTTGGGATCAGTGCAGGGGAATTAACGAATTGAGATTCGTTATACCCTTCCTGATAATAGGTCATTTTAGATTGTTCAAAAGGTGGTGATGACCTAAAGGTAGTGTAATTAGAGAATGGGTAAGGATCGGTGTATCCTTCTTGATTGTAGATCGTATTAGATTGTTCATGAAAAGGTGACGATTTATAATCGATGTGGCTCTGAGAAGGATAGAAATCACAATTAAATTGTTCAGGGTTAGACCCTAAACACGGAGGTCTGGAACTGTATCTCCAATCCGAGTTATCCAAACTAACTGATGGTTGATTACAGTACAAGTTGGGATAATCATCATGTTGAGGATAATTCAAAACAGGAGGGAAAGAGTGGGAATGCGTGTAATATGTGGAAGGATTCATGAGAGATGGGAGGAAGAAAGGCATCCTGCAATACAAACAATCAAACCTGTCCTTAAGTGGGCTAGCCTATAGACTTATAGACTCCCAAAACCCATCTTGAGATGAAGGAATGATTTGATCTACTTCTGTCTGTTCAATCCAACCAGTTAGAAGGAGGGACTAGGGAGAAGGTTCTTCCTTCGGCTTGCGCCTCTTGTTCCTAGTGTACCCCTCAGCCACGATCGATTGATTTTGCTCCCCTAGCTAGACATCAGATTGAACAGTAGAAACAGACTAATCGAAAATAATCTCGTTCTGGGCTCTGAAGAGCGAGTCGAATCCTTAAGGCCAATGTCTACTTTGTTTTATTTAGGACTAGGTTTGAATGTGCTTTGGAATGTGATGGGCCCTTTATCTGGGTTGTGCCTTTAATGATTGATTGATTTGTGTGTGCGTGCACAACCAGTGATTTTCAAGCAAGATTATTTTTGATGTGGTGAATTTTAGGGTTCAAATCTTGCTTAGTAGCTTTTAGGATTCAACTTTAAGTATTTTCAAACAAGTTTTGTTGGCACACTAGGTTTTGAAAGTACAGGTGAAGATGTTTTCCTTTAAAGCTTAAAAGGAATGTGGAGTGCCTGGTAAATCCTTAATAGTTGAACCTAAGTGGCAGCTACTTGAGTTGATATTAATTGAAGTGGTGCGGCCCAATCAACTCAAACAATTGGGCTGTTGCACCACTTTATTAGGCACACAAGTGATTACCTAATCTGATTTCTACTTAATTATGTGTTTGGATGTGTGTATCGGCTCCAAAGATTAGTTTAAATCAGATGAGATTATGTACCTCTATGAGATTTTTTTTTATTTTTAAATATGGTGGTTGGGGTGAGTATGGGTGTCAAACAACAAAAAATCTAACCTTAGAGTTTATAAGAACACCTAGGTTGATTGATGTTTGTGTTATTATGTTGTGGAATGAAATCTAATGGGTGGGAGGTGGGGGATAACTTGCAAAACCTTCTACAGCACTTTACTCCAATCTACCGCTTTTGCCTATCTCAAAAGAGTACCAGCAATTACAATAAGAAAGGAGAGAAGTGAGGTAAGTGATTTGTAAGTTGTAAAAACATGAAGAAAAATCAAAGATCATCGCCTCCACGGCAACGGTGCCAAAATGTTGAACGTCGGGTTGCTACGCTATTGTGTTTGATTTTGAAAACCTGTCGTCGTAGTATGAAAGTGAAGAACTCGTGTTCAACAAATAAAATTTATACCAGAATAGAAAATCTCGGGTCGAACACAGGGAGGCGGACGTTTGATTTAAAAACATGCGTTTGATTTATTTGTCATGAAGTAAATTAATTGATTAGAATTATCTAACTATTTACAATAAATAGAAGAGAGAGAGAGAGTAAGAGAGAGAGAATAATACAAACAAAAATCAAAAGATATATAGAATGCACATGAAATTCATTATCGAAAGGATTGTTCATTACACTAAATATTACGAATAGAAAGCGAGAAAATGATTACACTAGAAAGCAGTAAATCTACTCTAGAAAGCAGTAAATCTATTCTGGAAAGCAGTAAAAAGAATGGGGAGAGAGATATCCTCCTCGACGGTTGCTTGGAGGATGAGTCAGACAAGACGACGCCTGGATGAAGGAGGATGGAGCAAGACGAAGGAGGACGAAGTAGAAGAACGGGAATGGGACAGCACGTCATCGTCGTTGCAGGATCCGCTTCTGAAAGGGGACGAAAAATTGACTTTATCTCACGAGAAGCATCTCGGGTGTGGGACAAGCTTCTCTTGAGCTTTGGAGAGGGAGAGAAGAGAAGGAAGGGATGAAAATTTCATGTGGAGGGTGTCTCCTTTTATAGTTGCAAGGAGTGGGGACAATTTGGTCATTCTAATTTTAAAAATAGTAATTTAGGACCTTTAGTGACGGATAAAATCGTTGCTAAAGGTTTGAACGTGGGCGTAGTGGGCGACGCACGCGCGCCCGCTTGCTTGCCCGCATGTGTAACGCGCATACACATCCAGTCGCACTCAGCCGTCTGATCGCGAGATCGGACGGCTTAGATCGCGCTACCGCCCGCCTCCTTTGCGCGCCCGCCCATGTGCGATTCCACGAGGGGCGCGGCGTCCAATAGCGCGTGGGCACTATCGAGTGATCTAGGCCATCCACAGCCGTCAAGCGGTCGCATTTAATCACGCTCATGTGGTGTCGGACCCGAATAGGTTACTAATATGATGATTTTATCGTTGAAGTATGTATAGTGGTTAACCTAAATCGGACCAAACCATCTCTTTACAAAATTTTTAACCTGGCCTACTTGATTTTATCTTGGTCAGTTTTAGGCCTAGGGTCTAACTCAGGGAAGTGGGGTTACAAGTCAAGTTTCTACACCTTTCCTACAATGAATCTCTTCCATTCGTTTATTGTGTTTTTGGTGTTTTTCTATTTAGATTTTTTTCTAGTAATCTTTGTCCTTGAGGCACACCCTCAAAATGGGTTCTTGGCTTTGAGCCAAAACAGGGTTCCAAAATGGGTCTTGCTATTCGCAAGACGGGGTACCTGCAAGTCAAGGATTATCTTTTCTCTTTTATATTTTTTTTATCTTTTTATGGGCATGCAAGAGAAATAAGTAAAGTAACTATAGTATCTATATATATATGTATCTATACTATATATGTATAAAGGGGTGGGGGTGGAGGTGGAGATGGAGTGTAGCACGGTGTCGAGTCGGTCGTCGTCTAGAAAGACGCAACCAACAGGACGAAGTGTCGCGTGTAAGGTGTAGGATGGATGGTGGAAGATGAATGTGAACACGCTTTTTTGTACGCGTGTATCGGGGAATATCAGCAATTGGTGCAGATATTCCCGCGATACCACGTATGGTAAGTAATGTGAATATATATATGTATGTATGTATATATGTAAATATATCTATAGGTATATATGGTTATAAATATATAGGTATATATACATGTATATATATATAGGTGTATATATATATATGTATGTAGCTATATATGTATATATGTATATGTATATATATATATGTGTAAAGTAATATATGTATATATAGATATATGTAGCTAGATATGTATATATATATATATATATGTATAAGTATAGGTATATATATGTATGTATAAGTATATATATATTTGTGTGTGTGTGTGTGTGTGTGTATGTATATAGACTAATACATATTTATATAAATACTAATATATGTATAGATATATGTATAAATATATATATATATATATATATATATATATGTTTATAAGTATATGTATATATGTAAGTATATATGTATATATATAAGTATATAGATATATGTATACTAATACTTAGTTATATAAATACTAATATATATATATAGATATAAGTATATATATATGTATGTATATGTATATAAGTATATGTATGTATATAAATATATGTATATGTATATATATGTATATATATATGTATATATATATCAATATATATTTATACGTATATATATATCTATATATATATATATATATGTATGTATGTATATAATAGTGTATAGGTGTGTGTGTGTGTGGAAGTGTGAGTGTATGTGTGTGTGAGCATCGGTAAAGAGAGTGTTGTGAGAGAGAGCGAGAGAGAGAGAGAGGGAGAGAGAGAGCACTGCTGGAGGGTTAAGTCATAAGTGAGCCTAGTGCGTTGTCTGATGATTCAAGCTTGCATGTAGGCACGCATGCGCGCAAAGAAGCACGTGCTGGAGGGCGATGGGCGCGGAGAGAATACCATAGCGCACAGCGCTGCGTGAAGGGCTTGAGCAGGCACTAGCAGGCATACGCGGGGAAGGGAGCGGACGAAGGTAGGTGCTGGGAGAGGGTTGGTGCTGGCGGGTGCGAGCGACGCGGGGTGAGACGCACGCACGGGCGAACGGCGGTAGCGGCGCGCCGAGTGACCGGTAAAGTGAGAAGCTTTCCGGTCACCCCATTGTAGCCACAGTGTTTCGCAGGCTGGCGTGAACAGTGGCTACAGTGTAAGGTCGCACCGCGCAACCGGCAGCGGGTGATGCTGTGAGTGAGGACGGCTTGGCGTGCGCGGTAGAGTGGCTTCGGTTGGTGGCTTGCGGGCAGAAGGTTGTGACAGAGTGCGCGGAGAAGGCTGCTGGCGTGCGCGGTGGAGGGCGAGGGCGACTTGCTGCTTGCGCGGAGGCTTGCGGGTGGTGTAGGGGTGTGTTGGGGTGCTTGGCCGGCCGTTTCAGAGGTGCGCAGTGGCCGGTTGCAGCGGAAGAGAGAGCGTGACAGAGTGAAGAAGTGGGAGGTGATGGTGCCTGCAGGTGCACGTGGAAGGGGCTGGGGCTGCTGCTGCTGCTGTGCTGCCGCTGCCGCCTTGCTGCTGCTGCTGCCGTTGAGCTTCGAGCTTTAGACCTTGAAGCCTGCGGCAATGGCTGAAGGTCTTCAAACGGTGAACCAAGAAAAGAGCCACCACGCCCACTGGCTCTTTGAAGAGCTGGGTGGTGGTCTCACTGTGGTGGGTGTGCACCACAGTGAGGGCTCCTGTCCGTCGGGTGTCTCCGAGGAGGGTTGGCGTGTGGAGGGAGAGGGAGGAGAGGACGATGGCCTGGAAGTGAGCTGCGTTTGGTTTTTGAAGTGGAGGACCGGGCCGCCCTTTGCAAAGGAGGAGCCGTGGCTTTTTTTATAGAGGAAGAAGCCATGCACGGCCATGCCCTGGCTGTGCATGGCTCATGCAGGGCCTTGGTAGGGAGAGGCTTCCGCAGGGAAGGGCTGGAGCAGGGAATGGCGCGAGGAGAAGATGTTGTCATGTAATGCAGCCGCGGAAAGGAAGTCAAATGGAAATAAAAATAAAAAAAGAAGGTGAATTTTGCAAAGATGCACTTGAGGAAAAAAGTAAATTGCGAGGCCATTTATTTACTCTCCTCCCCTCTCAATTAAATGTATGCATGCATGTATTTTTACAAATGCGATTATGGAACCCTAATATGCATTGGTAATGCTAGGAAATAGCACAAGAAGGCACTATTGCAGGTGTATTTTTGCAGTGCAATCATACCCCCATGCCTATCTTTTGCTAGTCCCTAGCAAAACATTTTTTGTAGTATTTAGAAATGATCTTAAGCTAAAGATTTTCTTCTGAGGCGATATAGGTGTGTTTATTGTTGGATATTGTGAGAACCAATTGTAGAAAAGACTACCAATACTTTAAGTCTCACGTGACATAGATCATCCCTCGACTAACCAGGACTCTTGATATTTAAACCTTAAGTACGATTTCTAGGATCCAGGAGGTTTTTGCCGTACTCGGGAGCTCAAGAGATTATGGCTTGTGCATAGTGAAGGATCAAGACTGACCAGATGAACATTAAGACTCAAGCCTAGGGTTTCACGAATTTTTCAGTAAAGGTTGGTCCCAGTTTCAGCTCGTATTTTCGGATTGACCCTTAAAGAGATGATGGAAACTCAACTCCCATTTTCTGATATTTGTGGTTCAAAGAGAACAGGATAGAACCTTTTTTAGGGTAGTGACTTCGCGAGATATACTAACTTATTTGCATCTTTTTTTTCTTTTTTTTTTGAAAGACGTGTTAGTATATCTCTTACAACTTTATTTGGAGGAGCACACTTTTCTTTTTGGTGGGAGAGTTTCTTTTTGGTGGAAAGAGTTGCTCCTAAACACAAGACTAAAGCCTGGGATAAAAAGTCTACCTGCGCGCACTGGTAAGGACTCCACCTTCCCTAATGAACACTAGGGTTGGATCTTATGTTCACCTGGTCTTTCCTGATATGTGTAGTGTGAACCAAGTTTACTTAAGCTCTCAAGTAGAAGTGAACCAACGGATCCTGTACTGGTGTCTCAGGTACAAGAATACGTCCTTAGTTAGGAGAGATTCCGATCTATCATGCCAATGCTCAAGTGAATTAAGCCGAGCCTGAGCGAATCAAGCTTCTGTGGCTAGGAAAGTCTTCAAAATAGAGGTTGAATGTCCATAAACACTTATTGTATTTTTTTTTCAGCCTTTAGATCATTACTAAACACCATTTATTATTATTATTATATATATATATTATATATATCTATATATATATATGTTTTTTCTTTTTCTTGCATATTTATAAATAGGTGGGAACTGCATGATACCATAAAATACCCAGATCCTATGGATGCCTATCCAGCCCCCCTTGCCAAACAATGCTATGTCCTCATATGCATGCAGGGAAAGGTAGAGAAAGGACGGAAGATCGGGTAACGAGAGTTGAGGTGCAGGGTATACAGTAGGGTGGGTGGTTGGTGGGTGGTGAAGAGAAAAGTGAAGTGATTGTGATAGTGGCATGAAAAGTGATGGTGGATGGTGAAAGGTCTGGCATTTCTTGGGAAGGAGGAAGCAGTTGGCCCTCAGATTGGCCAAGAAGATGGGCTTCTTGGATAGATGGATCCAAAAGGGAATAGCCCTAGTGAGTAAGATGTGGGCTCAAGGTCCCAATGTGGAGTTGCAAATCCGCCTGATTTGGCGGGAAAGAAAGGGCAATCCGGTCTTCCAGAGTGTGGACGGGCGGTGAGTAGCCCGGAGATGACTCAGACCACGAGGTATGGGAAGCGGAGAAAACCTCGTCAGAAGTCTGGTCAGGAGAAGGTACGGGAATAGGGAGGGATGGGGGAACATCACAATATGTGTTGATCAGGCAGTCATCAGTGTTTATAGGTAATCCGTAGCAGTTCGAATAGGTCCTAAATAGTCTGATACCCACGATGACGGCCATGTCCTCGTCAGACGTGTCATCCTCGATACAATCGCAATCAAAGTTCTTGGCTGCCTTGAAGATGTTAAGCTTGAGCTTTTTAGATCCAACGGCAATCTCAATACAGCCTGACTCGCAATCGATAAGGGCACAGACTGTGGCCAAGAAAGGTCGACCAAGGATGATCGGACAATCAGAAAGTGAGCTTGGAACTTCCATATCTAGAATAAGAAAGTCAACAGGAAAACAGAGACTGTTGACCCTAACCACCACGTCTTCCACCACACCCTTCGGGATTTTGATAGAACGATCTGCCAACTGTAACGGGATAGGGGTGGGTTTCAGATTTCCTAAGGAAAATTTTTCGAGCATGATGGTCGGTATGAGATTTATGGAAGATCCTAGATCAAGCAGGGCACGGTTAAAATTGCAGCCTTGGATGCTACAGGAAATAAGCGGTGTGCCCGGATCTTTCTACTTCGGTGGTAGGTTTGACAGTATAGCACAACTCACATGAGGCGAGAGAACCACCGAATTCTTAGTTTTCTTTGACTGTCGCCTGGGTGTTGTGTAGTCTTTGAAAAATCGGGCGACAGTAGGTATGTGGTCGATAGTCTCGAGTAGGGGTACCTTGATTTCAACATCCCTGAACAAATTACGCAGGTTATCAAAGGCCTGCGTATCTTTCTTTTTGCCTTTTGGTTCCCTCAGTAGAGCCTCAGGGAATGGGACTGATTCTAGCAACAATTTGTGTGTATCGTCCTCTCGCGAATGCGGTGCGCATCCTGAATGAGAGGGCGATGAAGAAGACGGGCCAGGATCAGGTTGAGGCGGATCGACAGTCTGCTTGCCACTCCTCGTAGTGGTAGCATTGGAAGATGCGAGTCCAGTGGGATCATACGGCAGAGGAGGGTTCGCAATAGGGACATAAGAGTGTGGTGCTGCAGCGGGATTAGCCTGAAATCCTGGTGGAATGCTCGGAGCTTGTAGAATTTGATGAACCTGCCCCTGAGAAGGTCGTACCTGTGGTTGAGGACCACAGGGTACGAAATTTCGCGGGTTTGGAACAGGTTGGGCGGGAAGAGTGTCCTGAGATCGAGTCACCATGCGTAGTTGACTAATCTCAGCATTCTACTGCACCAATTGGTGCTGAAGAGAAGTCATGTTCTCTTCATGGCGCTTTGACATATCCGTCATCATTCGCATCAATTTGTCAAGAGGACTTGATGCGTGTTCTGCTTGCGGTACGCAAGGGGCTGATGGCGGATTCGCCATAGGATTAGACTGGGCCCTTGGGATAACGGGTGCGGACGGTAGCATTGGTCCACCTGTGGGGTTTTGGCGCTGCGGGTTGTTGGACCATGCGAAGTTCGGATGATTGCACCATCCTGGGTTATACGTGGCAGAGAACGGGTTGTTCCCCAGGGCGCAAGCATCTTCTATGCTAGAAGATGTGTCTGCGTGTAAATATGCATCCAAGCACACAGAGGCTTGGTCCTCTGTGTCAAAATACTGGCTTGCAGAAGCCAGTTCCACATGACTTACCGAGTCGCTCGACACGACACTCAGTAAGGAAGGTCTTACGGGGTTTCTCAGGATAAGCTTGGTGTTGGTAGAATTGGAATTGTGACGAAGTGATGAAGTGGGGGTGTTTGCCATAGAATGGGCGGGGTTGGCCAGAAGCTCATCCAGCTTCTTGTGCACGACGGAGACTTCATCCAGTTTTTGTGTAATAAGGCTTAGATCAGTGGATGAATGGGAGGGTCCCGTGCCAACTTCGTGGACATTTCGGGGCTGGCTGGTACGATTAAAGGCGACAATAGAAGCATTGTTATCAAGTTTTCACTCATATTTTCAAACAATTCGAATGCTCCATTCTCGTCTTTATTCATAAAATTCCCTCCGCAGGAAGCGTCTGCAATCTGCTTCAAAGTCTCATTTAGCTCGTAGTAGAAGATCTGGGCTATATGCCACTTAGGCAGACCGTGGTGCGGACACTTCCTGAGGAGGTCATTATACCTCTCCCACGCCTCATGAAATTGTTCGCCGTTTTGTTGCGTAAATGAAGTGATAGCACGGCGAAGCGCATTGGTTCGCGCGATTGGGAAGAACTTCTTGAGAAACGCTGTTCGCATCTCTTCCCAAGAGTGGATGGTTCTCCTAAGGGTGCGTAGCCACTGCGACACTTTATGTCACAATGAAAATGGGAACATTTTCATGAGGACTATAGGTAACCCGATATTTCTTGGTTTAACAGTTTCAGCCAATCAAGTTAAGTCTTCCAAGTGGAGAAAAGGATCTTCACTTGCAAGAGCATGGAAGTGAAAATTTATTAGGCCAATTATGTTCGATTTTAGTTCAAAGTCATCCCCGCCCATGGGGACCCAAATTTGTCCTATGGTCTCTGTAGCAGCGAGATTCTGATAGGAGCTAAGAGACCTAGGCTCCTCCCGTTGGGGAGGGTTCTGCATTTCCTCCAATGTTTCTCGAATGCCTTCAATTTACTCATTATACATCTCCATTTGGGCTTGGAGGCAGGTTATGGGATCTAAAGCTCCACCACCTGGTGGGTTCTGAGGGCGGTTGCCTCCCTCGGGATTTGGGGGTGGGCGTGCAGCCATGTTTGTGGAGGAGGATGATTCAGCTTCTTTTCTAAATTTATCAGTCAATTCAAACAGTTCAGGGTTTTGTGACCTCCTCCCAAACATGCACTTCTGTAGGAAGAATTGGGGAGATGAGAAGGGAAAAGAGATGAGAGAAATGACGCCGCAAAGGTACACTTGATGACAAATCAGTACAATCAAATTCCTAACCTCTACAGTGTACCCTTAGACCTAAAGATCTAAGTTACCTACTATCACGGACTACGGAACCGAATGCGAGCACCACGGAACCACCGGGCCAGATTGAAAGGCCGTTTGGCCCAGTCTTAGACACCCGATAGCACGTGGGAACTCTCACCAGCATGTAGACACTACACACAGGTAGTTAGACCTCCAATCCTTAGTAAGGGTCAAGTTACTACCAATTTTAGTTAGAGGCTTAGGGTCAAGTGCTTTTGGAATGTGAAGGGCATTGTTTACAGGTAATGCCCAAGAGATTGATTTTTCAAGTGTGTAAAACAAGCATGCAACGGGGAAATCTCCCCGAATTGAAGTTTTTAATTGGTGAATGGTTTTTAGAGTTCAGCCTTAAGTAGCATGAATTTTAGGATTTCGCTGAAATACCAATTCACCCAATCTCCGGGTTTTGAGAGAATACAGGCTTTCTTCTAAGCCCAACAAACCCTTCTTCAACGTCAATTGGTTAATGTATGCTACAATGCAATGGGCTTCCCTAAATGGAGATTTTTATGTGTGGATGCACGAATCAGTTTTAGATTAGTGTGAAACGGAGACAAAGCACTTCAATTCAAGTGCTCTCAATCACCAGAAAAATTTCCACACAAGGCTCAATCAACAAATAAAGAAACTAAAATTGTTGGTGTTGAAATATTCGGGATCGAATCTTAGGCAAGTTGAAAAGTCGTGGTGGGGTTGGAATCAACTCAATTCCAAGTCTCCCCACCAAAAAGGTGATCCCGAATTACAGGTAAATGAGGCAAAGAGGGTGGCAATCAATCTTTTTGTGTTTGCCTCAAAGAATACTTCACACGGCGAAAAATTCAAGAATCAAGATTCCTGGATTTTCGCTATGCGAAGTAAGGCGGGAAATCCCAGGGCGGTGGGAGTAAGGGCAATCAATCAAACAAGTGAATTTTAATCCACTTGTCCCAAGAGATCCCAAGAAGTTTTTCTAGTTTTTTTTTTAGTTTTTGGTTTTTTTTTTTTACTAAGGTTACAAGTTAACCTAGGTTGCTAAGAAAGAAAGACATACTTGTGCAGCAACGTGTGCAGAGCTCCAGTGCGGTGTCGGCGTCATCACGGTTTCGTTCCCGCCTTGGATCTACCTGCCTTCTTGCAACAGGTTCACCTGCATAGCAAGAAACAAAAACACCCGTGAAGAGAGAAGAGAAAAATGAAAGGAATGGAATAGAAACTTACTTGAAGGCACACTTCCCCGGCAACGGCGCCAGAAAAGGTATGGTGTCGTACCCGAATAGGTTGTTAATATGATGATTTTATTGTTGAAGTGTGTATAGTGGTTAACCTAAATCGGACCTAACCATCTCTTTACAAAATTTTTAACTTCGCCTACTTGATTTTTTCTTGGTCACTTTTAGGCCTAGGGTCGAACTGAGGGAAGTGGGGTTACAAGTCAAGTTTCTACGCCTTTCCTACAATGAATCTCTTCTGTTCGTTTATTGTGTTTTTGGTGTTTTTCTATTTAGATTTTTTTCTAGTAATCTTTGTCCTTGAGGAACACCGTCAAAATTGGGTTCTTGGCTTTGAGCCAAAACAAGGTTCCAAAACGGGTCTTGCTATTCGCAAGACGGGGTACCTGCAAGTCAAGGATTATCTTTTCTCTTTTATATTTTTTTTATCTTTTTATGGGCATGCAAGAGAAATAAGTAAAGTAACTATAGTATCTATATATATATGTATCTATACTATATATGTATAAAGGGGTGGGGGTGGAGGTGGAGATGGAGTGTAGCACGGTGTCGAGTCGGTCGTCGTCTAGAAAGACGCAACCAACAGGACGAAGTGTCGCGTGTAAGGTGTAGGATGGATGGTGGAAGATGAATGTGAACACGCTTTTTGGTACGCGTGTATCGGGGAATATCAGCAATTGGTGCAGATATTCCCGTGATACCACGTATGGTAAGTAATGTGAATATATATATGTATGTATATATGTAAATATATCTATACATATATATGGTTATAAATATATAGGTATATATACATGTATATGTATATAGGTGTATATATATATATGTATGTAGCTATATATGTATTTATGTATATGTATATATATATATATATGTGTATAGTAATATATGTATATATGCATATATAGTTGTATAGATATAAATGTATATATGTATGTATATATATATATATATATATATATATATATATATATATATGCATAAGTATAGGTATATATATGTATGTATAAGTACATGTGTATATATATGTATATATATATAAGTATATAGATGTATATATATATATATGTGTGTGTATGTATATAGACTAATACATATTTATATAAGTACTAATATTTGTATAGATATATGTATAAATATATATATATATATATATATGTATATAAGTATATGTATATATGTAAGTATATATGTATATATATATATGTATACTAATACTTAGTTATATAAATACTAATATATATATAGATATAAGTATATATATATATGTATATGTATATAAGTATATGTATGTATATAAATATATGTATATGTATATATATATGTATATATATAACTATATATATATATATATATATATATATATATATATATATATATATATATATATATGTATTTATGTATGTATACTAATACATAAGTATATAGGTACTACTATATGTATAAATATAAGTATATATATATATGTATATAACTATATGTATATATATATCAATATATATATGTATACGTATATATATAGATGTATATAATAGTGTATAGGTGTGTGTGTGTGTGTGGAAGTGTGAGTGTATGTGTGTGTGAGCATCGGTAAAGAGAGTGTTGTGAGAGAGAGAGAGAGCGAGAGAGAGCATTGCTGGAGGGTTAACTGTTCGAGGGTTAAGTCGTCTGCGAGCTTAGTGCGTCATCTGATGATTCAAGCTTGCGTGTAGGCATGCATACGCGCAGAGAAGAGCGCGTTGGAGGGCGATGGGCGTGGAGAGAAGACCGCAGCGCACAGTGCTGCGTGAAGGGCTTGAGCGGGTGCTGGCAGTCGTACACGGGGAAGGGAGCGGATGAAGGTAGGCACTAGGAGAGGGCTGGCGCACGCAGACGTATGCGGGCGGGTGCGGGCGACCGGGGCAAGACGTGCGTACGGGCGAACGGCGGTAGCGGCGCGCTGGGTGACCGGTAAAGTGAGAAGCTTTCCGATCACCCCACTGTAGCCACAGTGTTTCGCAGACTGGTGTGAACAGTGGCTACAATGTAAGGCCGCATCTCGCAACCGGCAGCGGGCGGTGCTGTGAGTGCGGACGACTCGGCGCAGGCGATGGAGTGGCTTCGGCTGGTGGCTTACGGGCGAAGGTTGCGATAGAGCGTGCGGAGAAGGCTGCTGGCGTGCGCGGTGGAGGGCGAGGGCAACCTGCTGCTTACGCGGAGGCTTGCGAGTGGTGTAGGGGTGCGCTGAGGTGCTTGGCCAGCCGCTGCAGAGGTGCGCAGTGGCTGGTTGCGGCGAAAGAGAGAGCGCGACAGAGAGAAGAAGTGGGAGGCGATGGTGCCTGCAGGCACGCGCTGGAGGCGAGGGTGCCTGCAGGCGCATGCAGAAGGAGCTGGGGCTACTGCTGTTGTGTTGCCGCTGTCGCCTTGCCGCTGCTGCTGCCGTTGAGCTTCGAGCTTCAGACCTTGAAGCCTGCGGAAATGGCTAAAGGTCTTCAAACAGTGAACCAAGAAAAGAGCCACCACGCCCACTGACTCTTTGAAGAGCTGGGCGGTGGTGGTCTCACTGTGGTGGGTGTGCACCACAGTGAGGGCTCCTATCTGTCGGGTGTCTCCGAGGAGGGCCGACGTGTGGAGGGAGAGAGAGGAGAGGACAGTGGCCTGGAAGTGAGCTGCGTTTGGTTTTTGAAGTGGTGGACCAGGCTGCCCTTTGCAAAGGAGGAGTCGTGGCTTTTTTTATAGAGGAAGAAGCCATGCACGGCCATGCCTTGGTTGTGCATGGCTCATGCATGTTTATAAGTATATGTATATATGTAAGTATATATGTATATATATAAGTATATAGAAATATGTATACTAATACTTAGTTATATAAATACTAATATATATATAGATATAAGTATATATATATGTATGTATATGTATATAAGTATATGTATGCATATAAATATATGTATATGTATATATATGTATATATATATGTATATATATATCAATATATATGTATACGTATATCTATATATATATATATATATATATATATATATATATATATATGTATATAATAGTGTATAGGTGTGTGTGTGTGTGGAAGTGT
This sequence comes from Thalassia testudinum, assembly GCA_037157565.1. Lineage (NCBI taxonomy): Eukaryota > Viridiplantae > Streptophyta > Magnoliopsida > Alismatales > Hydrocharitaceae > Thalassia > Thalassia testudinum. The sequence goes on along the minus strand of JAZHRO010000002.1, from coordinate 107,091,556 downwards.
GAGTGTATGTGTGTGTGAGCATCGGTAAAGAGAGTGTTGTGAGAGAGAGTGAGAGAGAGAGAGGGAGAGAGCACTGCTGGAGGGTTAAGTCATAAGCGAGCCTAGTGCATTGTCTGATGATTCAAGCTCGCATGTAGGCACGCATGCGCACAGAGAAGCACGCGCTGGAGGGCGATGGGCGCGGAGAGAAGACCATAGCGTACAACGCTGCGTGAAGGGCTTGAGCAGGCACTAGCAGGCATACGCGGGGAAGGGAGCAGACGAAGGTAGGTGCTGGGAGAGGGTTGGTGCATGCAGACGTACGCTGGCGGGTGCGGGCGACGCGGGGTGAGACGCGCGCACGGGCGAACGGCGATAGCGGCGTGCCGAGTGACCGGTAAAGTGAGAAGCTTTCCGGTCACCCCACTGTAGCCACAGTGTTTCGCAGGCTGGCGTGAACAGTGGCTACAGTGTAAGGTCGCACCGCGCAACCGGCAGCGGGCGATGCTGTGAGTGAGGACGACTCGGCGTGCGCGGTAGAGTGGCTTCGGTTGGTGGCTTGCGGGCAGAAGGTTGTGACAGAGTGCGCGGAGAAGGCTGCTGGCGTGCGCGGTGGAGGGCAAGGGCGACTTGCTGCTTGCGCGGAGGCTTGCGGGTGGTGTAGGGGTGTGCTGGGGTGCTTGGCCGGCCGCTGCAGAGGCGCGCAGTGGCCGGTTGCGGCGGAAGAGAGAGCACGATAGAGTGAAGAAGTGGGAGGCGATGGTGCCTGCAGGTGCACGTGGAAGGGGCTGGGGCTGCTGCTGTTGCTGTGCTGTCGCTGCCGCCTTGCTGCTGCTGCTGCCGTTGAGCTTCGAGCTTTAGACCTTGAAGCCTGCGGCAATGGCTGAAGGTCTTCAAACGGTGAACCAAGAAAAGAGCCACCACGCCCACTGGCTCTTTGAAGAGCTGGGCGGTGGTGGTCTCACTGTGGTCGGTGTGCACCACAGTGAGGGCTCCGGTCCGTCAGGTGTCTCCGAGGAGGGCCGACGTGTGGAGGGAGAGGGAGGAGAGGACGGTGGCCTGGAAGTGAGCTGCGTTTGGTTTTTGAAGTGGAGGACCAGGCCGCCCTTTGCAAAGGAGGAGCCGTGGCTTTTTTTATAGAGGAAGAAGCCATGCACGGCCATGCCCTGGCTGTGCATGGCTCATGCAGGGCCTTGGTAGGGAGAGGCTGCCGCAGGGAAGGGCTGGAGCAGGGAATGGCGCAAGGAGAAGATGTTGTCATGTAATGCAGCCGCGGGAAGGAAGTCAAATAGAAATAAAATAAAAAATGAAGGTGAATTTTGCAAAGATGCACTTGAGGAAAAAAGTAAATTGCGAGGCCATTTATTTACCCTCCTCCCCTCTCAAGTAAATGTATGCATGCATGTATTTTTACAAATGCGATTATGGAACCCTAATATGCATTGGTAATGCTAGGAAATAGCACAAGAAGGCACTATTGCAGGTGTATTTTTGCGGTGCAATCAATGCACCGCAGATCGCGAGTCGAATTCGCATCCTGTGTTCGCGCAACAACTCTCGACCGCTGCACTGTGCAGTGGGTTGTGCCACGCTGATGAAATCAGGCACGCACATCCACAGTCGTTGGATCAAGATCCAACAGCCCAGATCGCACATTGGATTTCCTTTGGAGAGGCAGTGGCGGTCTTGAGGGTTGGTTGGATGGCTAAGATGGCACCACGTGGCGCCATATTGGCCGTCCATCTTTTGGATGATGTAGATGGTGCCACAGGTGTTGGATTGAGTCGATTTTCACGTCGTTAGGCTGCGATCGTCGATCTGAATCCATTCATGCAGTTGGATTTGTCGTTTGAAGTGTAGATTCACACCATCTTGGCCCTTGATCTTCTAGGGTTCCCCAGTCACTATCTGATGCTACAGATGTCTGATTAGGGCAATCTTGGAGTCGTTGAACTCCAATCGTTGCCCTGATCACACCTGTATGGTTGGATCTTCAATTTGAGGCCCCGATAAAAAGTTTGCCTTGTCCATGAATATAAAAGGAGACAATTAACCTCCATTTTATTCAAAGTACTCTAAATGTAAGATGATGCATGTTATGCAATATTTATAGCATGCAATGCAATCCTATGCTTAAGAACATGCATAAATAGGCATCATAAGTAGTGTAAACATGTTTACATCACTAATTTTAGCAACCAAGGCAACAACACATGGTAGTGAGTTCTAGAGAACTCTAGGCTTGGTATTTTCTGGTGGATGGTGTGTGTGGGTGTGTGAGGATCGAAACTTAGGTGGCTAGGTTGATTAGGTTAAGTTCTAGTGGGTTTAGGTCAAGGTAGGTCTCAAATTAGGGTTGTAAACCCTAATTCACTAAGGTAAAGTGCAATTAAACATTATACAAGTTTAATTGGGTGCGTGAAAACTTAATTGAGAGTAAAATAACTCAATAAAGTTAGGTCTAGGTCAATTAGACTCTCATTGGGTCCAATTTGACAGTGTGTGCTGAGATTAGGGCTCAATTGGACCCAATGAGTCCAATTGAATAGGCTGATGGAATTGACTAAGATCCAAGTCAATTTGGTTTAGTGAGGACCTAATTAGGTCCTTAAGGAGGTCAACAGGTGATGTACTTTGGTTAGGGCACCTTAATTTAGGTTCCTATGGGGTTGGAATTGGGTTTAGGGACCTAGAGATCCAAGATTAAGGCTTTAAAGCTCAAAACAAGAACTGGAGAGCAGTTCTAGACACCCAATAAAAGTGTCAGACGTCTTATAGTGAAAGATCAGAAGTCCAGACTTGTTGTCTGGATGTCCAATCAGAGTCAGGAGGGATTCTAGGTTTTGTCTTGGCTATTTTGCAGAAATTAGACATCTGACCAAGTGTCTGGACGTCCAATAACATTGCAAAAGTGGGTTTAAGGTGTGCGGGAGTTGGCTAGGGGTTCTGGACATCCTATAACTTATCTGGACGTTCAGATAGAGGTTGGAATTAGGGTTTTAAGGTTTCCTAGGGTGCGGTGATCTAATCTAAGGGTGGCTAAGGCTTGGGGAAGCTTCTAGGCTGTCCTAGGGCTAGGATAGTCCTAAGTTCTTCATATTTTACTGCTTTATTCCTACTTAATAGAATAGCATACCTTAACTTCCTTACATTATTGTCTACTACATCTAATCTAGGTCTTCCGCTCCAGCTTTGCTGCAACACCAGTTATTCCAGCTTCAGATCCAGCTTCCGATCTCCTTCTGGTTAGCTTATTACATGTAATTGTCATAATGCACCTAATCAGTACATTATAGCATTATTTTATGCATAGCTAAAAGAAAGCAGTAAGGATGCAAGTAATGCTTATGCATGCATGAATTACCCTAGCTTATGCTAAGTCCTAGCCTAATTTAGGTCAATTAGGACTTATGATTGCTGCACAATCACTTGTGCCCTCGATTTGAGGCGCGCGGGGGCTCGAACACGTGTCGTGGGTTTGCGCATGGAGGCTTTTACCATTGCACTATCTCCATGGATTGGCGTGGAGATGATTCAACCGTCGCACCCTCTTAGCTGTTGGATCAAGATCCAACAGTTGCGATCTTCCCTCGCTAGCGCCTTCAGAAGTTGAGAAGAGATGCTGCGGCCGGTTTGGGCAGCTGTGATGGTGCTACAAGGTACCATCATGGTCATCCATCTTCTGTGTCTTGTAGATGGTGCCAAGGATGTCAGATTGGACCAATTTTTGTGCTGTTGGGCTACGATCGTGAATCCAAACCTATCTGTGCGGTAAGATTTGTCATCTGAAGTGTGAATTTGCACCATCTTAGCCGTTGATCTCTGGTCTTCCTCGAATTATATCTGATGCTAAGGAAGTCCGATCAGGGCAATCTTGGATTCGTTGAACTCCAATCGTCACCCTGATCAGATCTGTACGGTTGGATCTTCAATCTGAGGCTTCGGTTAAATGTCTCCCTATCCCTGGCCACCAAGAAGAAGAAATTACTATACAATTTGTCCAATTTGACCTAATTGCATGATGATGCATGTTATGCAATATTTACAATGCATGATTCTTATATGATACTAAGAACATGCATTAATAGACATTTTTGGCTATTCAGATGTATACACATCAAGCCCTCTCCCTATTAATGCTTTCGACCACTCCACAATGCCACCAACCAACCCACTCCTTTGACGTCATCCCTGGCCACGACCGACCACCATACGCATTCGTTCACCCAACCAACACCACCATGGTGTTCCTCATGCTCCGGTGACCATCATGAACCATTTAATTGGGCTGCACAGCCGTTTTCATATGTTTCAGGTTCACACTAGCGAAGCTTCCATCTTTAACATCATTTGCTGACCTCTAGCCGTCAAGCACCACATCTCCACCTCAACATGCTATAGATTCATGAGAGACAATCGCTTGGGTCCTCAATTTGGCTTCCTATGCCCTTTGATTTTTTGATTGAAGCCACACATCCCAGCTGCAAGTCACGATTAGCTACACGCAAAGAAGCACAGTAGCATAGTCCCACATCATGGGTACCAAAATCAGAAAGGCAGATCAATTGGTTTCGTGTTGTAGGCTATTTGCCTCTTACACTGGGGGTGGGGTCCCTGCTTCACTCACGTGCACTCCTCACCCACTTCCTTACGCTGGCGGATCTGGACACTATGCTTTGGATCTAATTATAGACCCGATTAGGAAGAGAAAGGAAGATTGCTGAGGGTGGGGAGGTTTTCACCTCAAGAGGTGTCCCTCTTTGATCAAAACTTAGAAAAATTCTGAGCTTTGTGGGGCTGCTATGCTTGGTGACTTTAAGGCGTCTGTCTTACATGCCTGACGTCTGATTGTGGCTGAATTGAGGTATTATGGACTTATTGACTACTTGGCTTACATGGATAATTGGTTTAAAACCACTGTTGTGATATTTGACTTGGTTTGAGATGTTGAGTACTGTTGGGATATGTGCTTAATTGTATATTTAATTGGTGATTCAGATCACCATTTTTATCTTCATTTATATTCTTTTCGTCCCATCAATTCTAGGATACAATTTGCTATTAATTGAACACCTTTTTGAGTAGATCATTTATTCATTGAATATTTTTATTGTAATTGATTTTTTGTGCTCATTATTTCTTAAATATGACTAGTGTCTACGAACGACCTTGAAACTCACGATTTTTCAAGCATTATAAATTTAAATTTCTCATTGATTTTTGTCACTATACTACAACACGATCTTTCCTAAATACGATGATTTTCGATTGTAATAACGTCCTTCTCGCCTCCTCTCTCTCAATTAGTATAGGGCTTCTTTTCCCCTCTTCCAGAATTTGATTTTTGAAGCTTCTTGGGTCTTAATTCTCTCTCCTCAGCCTTCGCCGATGCTACCACCTCCTTGCCATCCACCCTCATTGTTGGCCTACACCCTCTCACCATCACCTCAATTTCCTAAGGTGAAAGCTCTGCCACACCCTCACAAGCATTTTGCTTCAGTCAATTGCACCACAGACCACCTCCACTTCCTTCTCTGACTCCGTTCGCTGGAGCTTCTTGAAGCTTCGTCATTCGACTGTCTCATGCCCTCATCCATCAAATTATGACCACCACCACATTTACTTTTCTCCGGTGAAGATTCTGAATGTTTTAATTTGGCCCCATTGACTCTATTCTTACTTGCAGGTGCCCGCCATCATCGTTCATCTTCTCTGACTCCATCAGCCACCGTCCGGTGAGCTACCACCTCGTCATCACCTCTAATCACCATGAAATAATCTATAGGAGCTATCTTGGCCCTTAATTGAACAAGGAAGTAGATGTAGCACCAGCAATTGGACCAGCCCCCTCGCATGAAGACATGAAGAAGAAGCCTCCTATTTTAGTCCCACATGGGAAACTTTTAAAAAAAAGTTTGGTACTTATTGAGTTGTGTGGAAGGGGTTACTACCTTCAAACCACTGGGTCAGGTCTCTACCCCTCACGAGCCTAACACGTGACCTCACTCGTGCCCACTGCATGCGAGTCTGGGTTGGTATATGCTTGAATCGGGTCTAGTCTATGGTCTAAATCGGGTTTGGAGAGAGAGAAGGGGGTCTTTTCTCTTGGGATATGTGCCTTTGCCTGAGGACTTAGCTAGATTTATTAAGGTTGTGAGCTTGGGATCTTTAAGTCGTCTGAGGCTTAAGTGAAACATCTGATTTGAGGTCTTGATTCAAGAATTGGCTAAGTATTGGTGACTGATGGTAATGCCATCATTCATCATAACTAAATTTAGTTCGAATCAAGAGATAAATGCTCCTAAATGATCGCCTGAGGACCATAATTCTATTCTGATCTGATTTGAGAAGATAAGAAAACATGGTTAATTCTACTATTTTAGCAACACATCACAAATGTAGATTAATCATAGGGTTACTCAGGAGTTAATTAAAGGTCAAATGAACATAAGAGACTAAGAAGTGGGCTCACATCGACAGAATCAGGGTTTCATGCATTTCGAGGACCAAAATAGAACTCAAAACCCTACTTATCAATGCCACTTGAATTGAAAGGGTTCTGGTTAGGATAAAATTAATCTAAACCTCCTAAAATTCATAGAAAAGTATTTTAAGAGGTTTGGTACCTTTGGTTTGACCATCTGAACCTATTTTGAGATAGAACAGAGATTCAGACATGAATCTATCCTTATTTGGGCTTTTGTGTAATTTTTCCAATCAAACGTGGTCACCAAAATTTTGCCCCAATTAGAGTTCATTTTGACATAGTTTGCATTTTAGCACTCAGAAACTCTTTTTCTTACACTCAAACCCCTAGGCTTCAAGTTTCTCACAAAGACCCCCCTAAATTTCTCGTAGTTCATGCATTCAGGTCCCTGCCACCAATGATGGTGTGAACATACCTCAATCCCAAACCACCGAACTTCAATCAAGGATTTCTCCTTGACTTGTCAATCAATTCCCTCCAAAATTAGAGGGAATGATCTTTAGGAGATTCCCTAGCAATTAAACTCGATCTTGAATCCTAAGATGGATCTTAGAGCTCCAATTAGCATGCGAAAAATTAGGAGTTTAGGTTTCCAAACTCGCAAGCAAACATGTGAATTTCATACATTTTAGGGTCTGATCCTTTATTTAAACTCCTCGAAGTTCCTAAGTGAAATCGAGCCCGGTTACAACCAAAATCCCCAAATTCCACTCTTCTCTAGCCACATCCACCGCAGCTTCAATGACCTCCACGCTCAGCTTCTTCCAGCCTCTCAACAACCAAATTTAGAGGTCCTCCTTCCTCACCTTCCTCTGCTCCTCACCGACCACAGCAGGAGTACTAACTCCCTTCGTTGTCGCCGTCTCATATCACCGGAGAGTTCATCCCCTCCATGTCCGATGAAGCAAGCCACCGTGGAATCTCCTCCCTTTCATCCAATAAACAAGGGTTTTATCTTCCCCTTACCCCCTAAATCAGGTTTAGGTCCTTAGAAACCCAATTCACCTGCGATTCACTCTCTCCCTCTCTGTCTTCTCCTCCTTTGACCACGTCTCCAGTGTGGTTGCTCGGCCACCACTGACCACCAAACAACATGCCACCACTCCTAAAACATTCCTCGCCCTTCATCGACCAAAAGACCTCTATTTATTTGGGTTTCCATCCACTCCTTCGCTCCGACGAACGACCCATCGGATCACCTTCGCCTCCAAAACCGTCACGCCTCCATACTCTCCCAACACCATGAGAACACCGCCACCACATTTGCCGTGCTCCGGTGATGCCCATGAACATATTAATTCAGGCTTAGATTCTGTATTCATGCTTTTCAAGGTTCATGTTGAGAGTGTAGAGAGTGTTCTGATAGGAAAAGCATCGTAGTATAGTACGCAATACGACCAAATAAAAATATTTTCTAAAGATAACAATACTTTGAGTACCGATCGTTCGTCTCTGGGAGGCATTTGTTTAATTTTTAAATCGATCTTTTATCACTCTATTTTGTTTAAAATCGCACGCCAGCTTCTAGTCTTCAGATTAAGATTTTTCCACTTCTATTATGAACCCTGATTATGTGCGCATGTGTTAAATAGATCACAAAGGTGAAAGTATGAGTTTTTGTGCACACAATTCTAGTGAGGTGTTGGCTGTTTACAGAAAATGCATCTATAGTTAGATTTTCTATTTTTTTCGGAAACGACATGCTTGTTGCGAAATATATAAGTGAAAAACATGCAACTTGAATCATGCAGAAAAGATGGCAATCAATAAGCTCATGGTGATTTCAAAACATAGAGATATATATAAAAATGTATCTTTCATTCATTCATTTGGAGAAGTGTTTGCAACATGGAGAGTAGAGGAAAGCTTGTACAGAAATGCGAAAGAAATGTAAATCTAGCTACCAGAAAACGATTGCATACAAGAATCTACGGGGGGGATTTTGCATGCATCATTGGGGGAGAATAAGGACTATACTACTAAGCAGTAAATAGAAACAGTAAATGTAAAGAGCTAGCTACTAATATATCAGAAAGTGAGGGCATTCGGAGGTGGGCTCTGATGGCCTTAGAGTGGTTGGGAGGAGAATGAGGGGCGGCCAATGGAGCTTAGGCCGACCCTTGGAGAGAGGTTGGAGGAGTGATTTAGCATCCTGGCGTGGTGTCCTTCATGGTGGTGCTCAACTCGTGGAGATGGAGTGGAAGTGGCTAGCCTAAGTGGAGGTGGATGTGAATGGAGCCAAGTATGTATGGACAAGAGTGGATGGGTCAAAATGGCCACCCCTTAGGTAATTTTATAGACCTAAGGGAGTCTCTCTAGAGAAGTGTGGAACTCTCTAGAGAGAGTCCAAGAGTGGTCGGCCAAGAGATAGAGGTGGTTTCTTAGATCCACCATTTGTGGATCTAAGAATTGAATGCCTCTTGGTTGCTAAATTTGGCAACCAAGAGTTGGCGCCACCTCAAGAGAGTTCTAGAGAACTCTAGAGAAGTGTGCGTGCATGAATGGGTGTGTGTGTGTGTGATAACACTACACAAGGGGGTGATAATTATGTTGAATAGGGCCCATCTTAAGAATAAAAGGCACAACATAAGTAGAATGGGAGCATTGCATGCATCATGTACCAAGATTGCTTGTAAAACTGTATTAATGGCCATTTGTGTAAGCACTTGTCAAAGTAGGCCTCAGATGAGCAATCGGACCACACGGATGGATTCAGAACGACGAACGGAGTCCAACGGACTCAAGATCGGCCAAATCCGACATCCGGAGATCCTACAATGGGCTCAAGAAGTTCTGACCGTTGATCTGGAGATCAACGACCCTCATTGCGCCATGTCACCCCCGCTCCACCGCATGCCGCTCTCCCTTCAGCTGAGATCAAATCTCGACCGTCGATCTTCGATTGGACGACCGAGACTCACGCGCCCGCCCGCAGTCACCGCGACAAAGCACAGGCGTGGCGCAACGGTTAGCGCACACGCCTGCACGCACGCGACGCAGGTTCGAGCCGTGCAGTGCGTGAAATCGAAGACGAGGAAGCACGCGGAGAAATTGGGTTGCACCACGCGGCACGCCTGCAGATCACGAGGGCTCATGCGCGCGCGCACGCCGGGCGTCAACGCCCGCGCACACGTGCACCTGAGGCGCGATCCGAGTGCCTCCAAGAGAAGATCTCAGCCGTTCGATCTTCGATAGGACGGCTCTCACGCAGCGGCCGTGGATTGAGCGGCAGAAGAACGACGCGGGCGGTTAACCGGTGGGCTGGAGGGCTTCACCGATGATTTTGGAACTGTTTTAGCGACGTCCCGGATGTCGATAAAGACCCTTCTTCTTTTAGAAAGCCCTTAACCCTATTTAAACCCCCTCCAACCACTCATTCAAGGCATTCACTTCCCTTGCAACTACTCCACCCCTCTCTTAGCTAGCTTTAGGACCTCTTGTAATCGTCGAAGATGACGAGCCACCGATGGAGCCTCCTCCACAGCCATGGCTGCCTCGTCGCTCTCCCTCCTCTCTCTCTCTCTCTTTTAAGCTTTCCATTACTTTTGTTTGAGCATGTATTTAATGTTGTAAGCTATGAACTAAAAGTGCATGATTAATGAAGTTATTTTTTGTTCAGTTGTTACTTTAGTTTCTATTTAAGTTGCATGATCAAACAAGAAACACTCTAACCCTAATCTCTCTCTCACTTTTCAAACCGCACCTCCGCAAGCAAAAATCTGCACTTTCGGTGACAACAAGTGATAAGAAAAATTTGATTTTCACGCCTCCCTGAGACCGACACTCGGACTCACCTCCATTTATTTACTTTAAAACCGGCGTTGCAAGTGCGACTATAACGACACTTCTTAACACACACGCACAACCGCATGTCAGTTTTTGGCGCCACTGCCGGGGAGGCAATGGGTTTGTTTTGTCACTTCCATTCCACATTCATTCTCACATTTTCTAATGCCCTATTTTACTTTTTACTTGATGGTTGCAAGAATTCGGTGCGTGGACGGCGAAGCGACGCATCCCACGACGGTAGCAAGGGAGTAGGCGCTAGGAGGACCGATAGTGAGTAATTCTTCTCTCATGATTGTTTGCTTGCGTGAAAAAACTAAAAAAAATTGTAAAAATTGAAAAAATTGGTGTGGTGTATGATTGCTTGACCCACATCCTTAACACATCACCCCACAAAAAAAAATGTACACTCTAACATTCTGAATAAATTCTTGGAGTGTTCTTTTCTTTTTCTTGAGTGGTGTTTGCGAAGCCACCATGAGTTGATCTGGGCCGCACCACTCAACCCTAAAATCGACTCATCTAATAGAAGTTGCATGATCATTAGGATGAGTACATTAGGGTTTTAGAGCCTCTACAGAATAAAAGGAAATCTACTTTCACCGAATTGTGTGCAGAACTTGACGTGCCCACTGAAACTTGTTTGAAAACATTAAGACATTTCAACCCTAAAAAATACTAAAGTAAGGATGAAACACTAAAAAACACCACATCTTAGAAATCCTTGCTTGAAAACCATGTTTTGATAGAAGCACACACTTTGAAAGTGGAAAATTAAGAGGCACCACCCCAATCAATACCTCATCACATAACTCTAGCACAAGCACTATCCTAGCCCTTTAAAACTGAGTAGACGTGCCCTAGGCAAGACTGAGTTAAGTCTCAAAAGGTGAGGTTTTATTCGCTGGGCACTTGGCTTTCATTCCCTTGGTAGAATCTGGTGACTAGGCTGCGGGGCATTGTCAAACGACCGCAGTTGTGGGGTCTACAGAATCGGAGGTGCAAGCCATAGGAAGAACCTTCCTTGCAATCCCCTCGTAATCAACCTGGCTAGATTAGCCTTGGGAAGGGGAGTCTAATGCTTACGGACTTAATCACCCTTTGTGAGATTTCTAGGTCTCCTAAGGAATACACCATAAAGACTAGGCTTGTGTGCTTGATTGAAACACATTTCTCGCATCTGTCGCCCTCCGCATCCCCTCCTATTCTTCTCTAGTGTATGCACGGGAGACGCTCACTGCATCTTGATTGCACAGCAATCATAGGCCTTAATTGGCCTAGATTAAGCTAGGACTTAGCATAAGTTAGGGCTATTCACGTATACATATGCATTGTCTGCATCTTTACTTCTTTCCTTTAGCTATGCATGAAATAATGTTATAATGTGCTGATTAAGTGCATTATGTCAATTGCAGGCAATAAGTTGATCAGGAGCTGGATCTGAACCTGGATCAGGAATAACATGAGTTGTAGCAGAGCTGGAGCAGAAGGCCTAGTTCAGATGTAGGAATAATAATGTAAGGGGGTTAAAAGTTCGCTATTCTATTAAGTAGAAATAAAGCAGTAAAATGTGAAGAGCTTAGGTCCATCCTAGCCCTAGGATAGCCTAGAGACTTTCCCAAGCCTTAGCCACCCTTAGATTAGGTCACAACACCCAAGGAAGCCCTAAAACCCTAGTTCCAACCCTTCTCTCGACGTCCAGATAAGTTTTAAGATGTCCAGGACCCTTAGCTAACTCCCGCACACTTCAAACCCACTTCTGCAATGTTATTGGACGTCCAGATACTTTGTCAGACGTCTAATTTCTGCAGAATACCCAAAACAGAACCCGAAATCGTTCCTGACTCTGATTGGACGTCCAGACAACAAGTCTGGACTTCTGATTTTTGAGTATAAGACATCTAATTATATAATTAGACGTTCGATACTGCTCTCCAATTCCTGTTTTGAGATTTAAGCCTTGATCTTGGATCTCTAAGTCCCTAAACCTAATTCCAACCCCATAGGAACCTAAATTAAGGTGCCCTAACCCTAGTACATCACCTCTAGACCTCCCTAAGGATCTAATTAGGTCCTCACTAAACCTAATTGACTTGGATCTTAGTCAATTCCATCAGCCTATTCAATTGGACTCATTGAGTCCAATTGAGCCCTGATCTCAGCACACACTGTCCAATTGGACTCAGTGAGAGTCCAATTGACTTAGACCTGACTTAATTGAGTTGTTTTACTCTCAATTAAGTTTTGACACACCCAATTAAACTTCTATTAAGTTTAATTGCACTTTACCTTAGTGAATTAGGGTTTATAACCCTAATTTGAGAACTACCTTGACCTAAACCCACTAGAACCCAACCTAATCAACCTAGCCACCTAAGTTTCAACCCACACACACCCACACACACCATCCACACGAAAATATCTAGCCTAGAGTTCTCTAGAATTCTCTACCATGTGTGGTTGCCTTGGTTGCCAAAAATAGCACCCAAGAGCCATTCAATTTTTAGATCCACATTTGGTGGATCTAAAAACCACCATCCACCCTCTCTCTCTCTCTCTCCCACAAGCTCCCACCATAAGTCTTCTAGAGAATTCCATAATTCTCTAGAGAGCTTCCCTTAGGTCTATGAAAGGACCCCTTGGGTGGCCATTGGCACCCATTCACTCCCTTGGCAATTGCTCTCCATTGGTGCCATTCACGCCACCTCCACTTAGCCACTCACTCCACCTCCATGAGCTCACTACCACCACCATGGAGGACACCATGCCGGGATGCTGGATCAACCCTACTTCTCTCCAAGGGTCGGCCTAAGCTACATTGGCCTTCCCTCATTCTCTTCTCGACCACTCCAAGGCCATCGGGGACCACCCCTGAATGCCCTCTATTCTTCTAGCTCTAGATCATGCTCTTCATAATCTTTATTGCCTTCATTTACTGCTTAGTAGTGTAGTCTTAGTTCTCCCCCAATGATGCATGCGAAATCCCCCCCGTTGATTCTTGTATGCAATCGTTTTCTGGTAGTTAGGTTTAATTTTTAAGCATTCATGTATAAGCTTTCCTCTAGATTTCCTTGTGCAACAACTCTCCAATGATGAATGAAATTTCACTTTATATATATATATCTCTTATGTGTTCGAAATCACCACGAGCTGAATGATTATCATATTTGCGTGATTTAAGTGCTTATTCTTTAATTGCCTATATATTACGCACCAGCATGTCATTTAAATAAAGTAGAGCGGCTTTAAGATCGATTTCAAAAGCAAAAATGCCTCCCAGAGATGAATGACCAGGACTCAAAGTCTCGTTATTTTTACAAAATAATATATTTGTTGGATCATATTTTGCAACTATACTACGACGCTTTTATCAAAAATGCGATCTACGACCATCCAAGACATCCGGAGTTGTGTGTTTTGGGGCAGGAATCTAGGCGACGTAATTCTGTTGGAAACATGGCTGAACCTAGGGTAGATGAGGCTGAGGATCAACCCCCACCAGACACTATGGCCATCATCCAAGCCCAAATTAATGCTAACCACCAGCTTCAGCAACAACAAATCCACACCATCATGCAAGCCATACAATGGTTACAGAACCCACAAGAACAACCACCAGCACCTTTCCAAGACATACCAGGGCAACCACCACTTGATGTACCACCATTTCAGGATCAGCCGAGGCCCCTTCGCAATTTCTATAATCCCTCTGCTATTAGAGTCGAGCCACACCTTAGGATCCCCGAGGGGGGAGATGATTTTGAGCTGAAATCGAATGTCTTAAGTTTAATCCAGAGCCACTTTCATGGAAGCTCAAATGAGGACCCCTTTCAGCACCTAGAGGATCTCGACCGCATAGCGCGAACTATGAAACCTAGGAACATTAGCCTTGACATTGTTCTAATCAAGATGTTTCCCTTCTCATTAAGAGACAAGGCTTCTCATTGGCTTAGAACCCTAGGTAGACCCATCACCACCTGGGAAGAAATGAGGCATGCATTTTTAAAGAAATTCTTCCCCATAGGAAAGACCAATGCCCTTAGAAGAGCTATTACTACCTTTACACTCCAGGGTGGGGAACAATTTCATGAGGCGCGGGAAAGATTTAATGAACTCTTGAGGAAATGCCCACACCACGAAGTACCAAGGTGGCAATTGGCCCAGATTTTCTACCATGGTCTGGATAGTAACCTGCGGAACTTCGTCGATGCCTCATGCGGGGGGAACTTCCTGAACAAAGATGAGGATAGTGCATTTGAGCTCTTTGAGTCTATGAGTGAGAATTCGCTCAACAATGCCTCTATGACCCAATTCAACAGGTCCAGTCAACCCCGTGGTGGGATTTATGAGGTACAAGCAAATTCTGGAATGGTTGACATGGACATCATTGCCAAGAAATTGGATTGAGTGAAATTGGTGGAAAAAAAATTGATGAGCTGCTGAACCAGACCAGGAACCCCTTACAGACTTTCTCCCTAGCAAAGGGAGCGCAAATTATTGACCTGGTCCAGCCCTTAACCCAACTGAACCTGGAACAACCCCTGACCACGTTCTAGGGAGGGACCTTTGCTCCCTCAACCCTTGATTACTCCCTTCCCTCTTCATCAACATTGGCTAACCTAGAAGATGTGCAAGCTGTCCAAGGTTATGCGAAACCTGACCCTTTCTCCAACACTTACAACACTGGCTGGCGTAACCACCCCAACTTTGGTTGGACAAACCCAAAACCATCGCAATTCCAAAACCAGCCCAGGCCAAACCAGCAGCCACACTTGCCCCCCTATCAGGAAGGACCACCAGTTAGATCCCAATATAATCAGAATAGGGCGGCGCCTCCCCCACAAAACCAAATGGATACCCTAATAAAGATGATGGCTGACATGAACCAAAAACATCAGGAGGAAATGGCCTTGGTAAAGGGACAGTTAAGCCAACTCCTGGACTGTAAACAACAAGGATCCCTACCTTCCCAACCACAATCGAACCAGTGAAACATAATTAACAGAGGTCCCAATTCGCAAGGGTTCCAAAGCAACCCTGGGCAGGATCACATGGTCCAGCCAGCCCCGCAAACACCTCCTGGGTTTGGTGCTTCTTCGTCCTCATCTTCTCAAGGATCAACCCATGGCCCCAATGCCTCTGCGAATGCGGTAACCTTGAGAAGCAGCACCAAAACCCAGGGTCCCAAATGGCCGACTCTCCCCGAGACTTCACCCGCTGAAATACCCGACTCAGAAGAGGCACCAACCAAGGACCCAGAAATAGAACCAATCCACATTCAGACACCCTACCTTGAGGCCTTGGAAACAATCAAGAAAAAGAAGAATGTTGTGGAAACTGAGGAGCTGTTGGAAATCTTTAAGCAAGTACAGATTAATATTCCGCTCCTTGAAGCTGTCAAACACATCCCTGCTTACGCCAAGTTTTTAAAGGATGCCTGTACACCCAAGCGTAAGCCAAGACCTCAAGCACCTAGGAAGGTTATGCTCTCTGAACAAGCAAGTTCCGTAATATCAAGCAACCTTCCACTCAGGCGAACTGACCCAGGAGCGCCCCTGATTTCCTGCAATATCGGGGACATGACGTTTGATAGAGTGCTCCTGGACCTAGGTGCTTCTATCAATTTAATTCCAATAACCCTGTACCACCAATTCGATTTTGGAGAGCTGACACCAACCCTTGTCACCATCTAGCTGGCTGATAGATCAGTAAAAACCCCGAAGGGGGTTGTCGAGGATGTGATTGTACGGGTCAAGGAATTCTATTTCCCGGTCGAATTTTTGGTGCTCGACATGGAAGTCCTTGAAAAATTACAGAACGCACCCATAATCTTAGGCAGACCTTTCTTAGCTACAGCTAAGGCAAACATTGATTGAGACACGGGATGTATGGAAATCGCCTTCGGGGACAGGAAAATGCAATTGGATACCTTCCGGGTGACAAAGTCTTTTGATTGCGATTGCGTTGAGGAACATGATCCTGTGGAAACTCTGATCGAGGAATGCCTTACCCTCAGTTCTGTATCTGACCACCAAACTCGTAGTAACTGTGCTGACCCGTCACCATCATTACCTGTGGACCTCTGTAAGGCTGAGTACCATCACACGACACCATTTAAGGAGATTGATGTTGATCAACTCCCACCCTTTCCCTTCCCATCGACTGTGGTTCCACCCGCACCTGAACTTAAACCATTGCCCGAGAATCTCAAGTATGTCTTCCTGAGACCTGGCCAAACCTTCCCAGTGATTATTAATTCTCATCTAACCAAGGATTAGGAACTTAGGTTGACTGCGACCCTTTCAGAACATCGGGCCGCCATTGGTTGGACCATTTCAGACTTAAGAGGAATTAGCCCCACCTATTGCACCCATAAGATTTACCTGGAAGATAGGGCACGACCTTCCTGCCAGATGCAGAGACGTTTAAACCCAAACATGCGGGAGGTCGTTAAAAAAGAAATTATCAAGTGGCTTGACGCCGGCATCATATATCCTATCTCCGATAGCCCCTGGGTGAGCCCCACTCAAGTGGTTCCAAAGAAAGCTGGGCTCACCGTTGTCACCAATGATCATAGCGAATCCATCCCCACCCGCACCACCACCGCATGGCAGGTGTGTATTGATTATAGGAAGCTCAATGAAGCCAATAAGAAGGATCATTTCCCCTTGACATTTATTGACCAAATCCTTGAAAGATTGGTAGGGCAGAAGTATTTTTGCTTCCTAGATGGATATTCAGGATATAACCAAGTCACAATTGCTCTGGAAGATCAGGAAAAGACCACATTCACTTGCCCGTATGGCACGTTTGCATTCCGTCAAATGTCGTTCGGGTTATGCAATGCACCTGCGACCTTCCAGCGTTGCATGCTAGCCATTTTTTCAGAAATGGTGGGTGAATACTTAGAGGTCTTTATGGATGATTTCTCTGTATTCGGGAATTCATTCGACCATTGTTTGAGCAACTTGGAGAAAATCTTGAAATGATGTATCGAGGTTAACTTGGTGTTAAGTTGGGAAAAGAGCCATTTTATGGTTCACGAAGGAATTGTCCTCGGTCACATCGTATCACATAGGGGCATCGAGGTAGATCAGGCTAAGGTTGATTTAATTTCCAAACTTCCTCCACCTAGCTCGGTCCGACAGATTTGCTCCTTCCTAAGACATGTTGGCTTCCACCGAAGGTTCACTAAAGACTTTTCCAAGCTTTCTAAACCCTTGAACGACCTTCTAGCCAATGACGCCCTATTCCACATGTCTCTGATTGCATCCAGGCTTATCGTACCCTCCGAGACTTAGTCTCCACCGCACCTGTACTTCAACCCTCAGACTGGTCCCAGGACTTTGAGATTATGTGTGATGCATCAGATTTTGCCATAGGCACTGTCCTGGGACAAAGGCAAGACAAGAAGCCCATGGTGATCTACTATGTGAGCAAAACGTTGGGCGAGGCCCAACGAAATTATACGGTCACAGAGAAAGAGTTGCTCGCTGTAGTCTTTGGACTTGAAAAGTTCCGATCGTACTTGCTGGGATCCCACGTGACTATTTACACTGACCATTCAGCCATCTGGCACCTTTTGGCCAAGAAGGACACAAAGCCTAGGCTCATCAGATGGATCCTACTTTTGTAGGAATTTGACCTGGAAATCCGAGACAAGGCCGGATCGAAGAATGTGGTGGCTGACCACTTGTCTAGACTTCATCGAGACCACATTGGATCCTCCCTACCTCTATCTGACGCCTTCCCTGATGAACACATCATGGCTGTGCAAGACAAGAAAATGCCATGGTATGCTGACTACGTCAACTACCTGGTTGTAGGACAAACCCCGTATAGCTGGTCCAGACAGCAACGGGACAGGTTCTTGGCTGAGGCCAAGCACTATTTCTGGGATGATCTCATGCTATTTCGCCTCTGTGTTGACTAGATCATCAGGAGGTGTATCCTCGAAGATGAAGTTTAGAGTGTGCTTTCCTTCTGTCATGACCAGGCTTGTGGTGGCCACTTCTCTGGAAAGAAAACAGCTGCAAAAGTTTTGCAGTCTGGATTTTACTGGCCGTCCCTATTTAAGGATGCACACAACTTTGCCAAGACTTGCTCACGCTGCCAAACGTTGGGGAACATGACCAAGAAAGATATGATGCCCCTTCAGCCCATTTTGATTGTCGAAATCTTCGACGTTTGGGGTATCGATTTTATGGGCCCCTTTCCACCATCCAACAGCTTCGAGTACATCCTAGTCTCGGTAGACTATGTTTCTAAATGGATTGAACTTATCGCCACCCTCCGATGCGATCACAGGACTGTTGTGGACTTTGTTAAGAAGAACATCTTTTCCCAGTTTGGAACACCCAAGGCCATGATCAGTGATGGTGGAAGCCATTTTATTCATTCCCAATTTCTTGCCCTACATAGAAAATACGGGGTGAACCACCGCATTGCTACCCCGTATCATCCGCAAACAAACGGGCAGACCGTGGTCTCAAATAGACAAATCAAGAACATTTTACAGAAGACTGTGAGACCTGATAGGAAAGATTGGTCCACATGACTTGATGATGCCCTGTGGGCATACAGGACCGCTTTCAAGACCTCGATAGGCATGTCGCCTTATCACCTGGTCTTTGGCAAAGCCTGCCATCTTCCTGTCGAATTGGAACACCGGGCTTATTGGGCTATCAAGCAATGTAACATGGATTCCCAGTTAGCCGGTGCGTAGAGGGCGCTCCAATTATCTGAGCTTGAAGAAATTCGTCGGGACGCCTTTGACAATAGTTGACTGCATAAAGAGAAAATGAAAGCCGTCCATGACCGACTCATTCATAGAAAAACCTTTGAGCCTAACCAGCAAGTCTGGCTGTTTGACGCCTGCCTAAAACTCTTCCCGGGGAAACTCAGGTCCAAATGGACAGGACCATTTCGGGTGGTTAAGCCCTACTCTAATGGGGCGGTTGAAATCGCTGATCCTAACACTGGGCACACTTTTACAGTTAATGGTCAAAGATTGAAGCATTTCCTGGCCCAGGTTCCTCCAAAGGAGAGTGTCACCCTCGTTGAAGCTGACACAGAGCACCGCCCAGCTGGAGGCGTTAAACTCTACGCTTCCTAGGAGGCAACCCAGAGGATTCAGATGGATCCGGTATTTTACGTCACTCAGGTACTATCTTTTTGAACCCTTATGCATCCATGTACTTACCAATGAGGACATTGTCCAACTTAAGCATGGGGGGGTGATAAATTACATAATATTGAGCTCATTTAATCAGTCTGAATCAAATAAAATAATAAATAAAAAAAAATTGAATTTAGGAAGAAAACTTAGGCATTAGAAAATTGTCAATAGTAGGAAATAATACAAAAAGAACTTAAACACTTAGACTTTTCAGGCCTTCAGGCTTAATCATCCCTGGTGTCCGTTAAAATATGGATTTAGCTTCGAATCCTTGCAACCTTAAGCCATTCTAATCCACCTACTAAATAAGGTGATAAGTATACGACTTATCAACTCACCCTCTAACTCAGAAAAGCTTTGAGTCTAAGCATCTACACACATTTTTGCATAGACTCACTCCTCGGAGGTTTTGACAGAAATTGGGTAGCTAATGAACTCTCTAGGGTGGTATGGCTGGCAAGTTGTCGTGGGTAACAGCCCATTGGTAGGTTGTCCAGAACCCAGCCATAGACCATTTCTTCTTCATTGCCTCTAGGTACACTTGAGATTAGCAAAGCCACCTACGAAAAAAAAAGGAGAAGAAAAGAAAATAAACCACACTCCACCGCACAAGTATGGCTGGCAAGTGATCGTGGGTAACAACCCATTGGTCAGTTGTCTAGAGCCCAGCTCAATAACTGCACAAAAAGAACCAAAACACTTAAGGAAGAAGCGGGGAAGTAGTACAAGCCGGGGAGATATACACTGAAAAAATCCTTGTGTTGACCCTAATTAAAACAAACGTAGGGAGAAAGCTACCAATCGAACAAATACACCTTCAGGAAAATTTATTTCCTCTTCTGGTCACCTAGGTGTGTAGGAACCCGAAGTATGTCTAAATTACCGTTAAGTGAGTCTATAACAACCTTCACACCAAGATGCTTAGCACTTAGGGTTTTGACCGAGTTTTGGGTGGGTTGGGTAGCTGTAAAAAGTTACCAACCCACACTGAATTCCGAAAAAATTCTAAATATATATATATATATACACACATATACATATGTATAGTTATATACATTAAAGCAAGGATTCGGGCGATTCGTATTTTTGCAGACATCCGGGCGCTGCTTAGTCTTTGTAGATTAAGATCTTGGTATATTTCCTCCTATTAACAAGTGACGAAGTGTCTAAGCAATTACTTCTTAAATTCTGAAAGAAAATAAAGGCTAGAATAAACCTTACTAGGGACTAGCAAGGAGTAAGCATGGGGGTATGATAACACTACACAAGGGGGTGATAATTATGTTGAATAGGGACCATCTTAAGAATAAAAGGCACAACATAAGTAGAATGGGAGCATTGCATGCATCATGTACCAAGATTGCTTATAAAACTATATTAAAGGCCATTTGTGTAAGCACTTGTCAAAGCAAGCCTTAGATGAGCAATCGGACCACACGGATGGATTCAGAACGACGAACGGAATCCAACGGACTCAAGATCGGCCAAATCCGACATCTGGAGCTCCTACAATGGGCCTAAGAAGTTCTGACCGTTGATCTGGAGATCAACGACCCTCATTGCGCCACGTCACCCCCGCTCCACTGCATGTTGCTCTCCCTTCATCTGAGATCAAATCTTGGCCGTCGATCTTCGATCGGACGGCCGAGACTCACGCGCCCACCCGTAGTCGCCGCGATAAAGCGCGGGTGTGGCGCAACAGTTAGCGTGCACGCCCGCACGCACGCGACGTGAGTTCGAGCCGCGCAGTGTGTGAAATCGAAGACGAAGGAAGCGCGTGGAGAAATTGGGCTACCCCAATTAGCAGCGGGCGGCCGAGATTGCGCCACGTGGCGTGCCTACAAATTGCGAGCGCTCATGCGCGCACGCACGCCGGGCGACGATGCCTGTGCACACATGAGCCTGAGGCGAGATCCGAGCGCCTCCAAGAGAAGATCTTAGCCATCCGATCTTCGATCGGACGGCTCTCACGCAGCGGCCATGGATTGAGCGCGAAGAAGAACGACGCGGGCGGTTGACCGGCGGGCTGAAGGGCTTCACCGATGCTTTTGGAACGGTTTTAGAGACGTCCCGGACGCCGCTAAAGCCCCTTCTTCTTTTAGAAAGCCCTTAACCCTATTTAAACCCCCTCCAACCACTCATTCAAGGCATTCACTTTCGTTGCAACTACTCCACCCCTCTGTTAGCTAGCTTTAGGTCCTCTTGTAATTGCCGGAGACGACGAGCCGCCGACGGAGCCTCCTCCACTGCCGTGGCTGCCTCATCGCTCTCCCTACTCTCTCTCTCTTTTAAGCTTTCCATTACTTTTGTTTGAGCATGTATTTAATGTTGTAAGCTATGAACTAAAAGTGCATGATTAATGAAGTTATTTTTTTTTCAGTTGTTACTTTAATTTCTGTTTAAGTTGCATGATCAAACAAGAAACACTCTAACCCTAATCTCTCTCTCTATCTCTCTCTCGCTTTTCAAATCGCACCTCCGCAAGCAAAACTCCGTGCTTTCCGTGACAACAAGTGATAAGAAAAATTCGATTTTCATGCCTCCTTGAGACCGACACTCGAACTCACCTCTGTTTATTTACTTTAAAACTGGTGTTGCAAGTACGACTATAACGACACTTCTTAACACACACGCACAACTGCACATCAGTGTGTGTGTGTGTGTGTGGTCATGCCCTTGGTGTCTAAGAGATCTAGGTTAGGTCCTAAGGTGTTTAAGTAGGTGTATGCCTTGAATTAGGGTTACAAACCCTAATTGCTAAGAGGAAATTGCAATTAAACTTAAACTAAGTTTAATTGAATGAGTGTGAACCTAATTGAGAGTGAAATAACTCAATTAGGTTGGCTTTAGGTCAATTGGAATCTCACTAAGTCCAATTGAACTTGTGTGGGTTGAGATCTAAGCTCAATTGGACTCAATGAGTCCAATTGACTTAGGTGATGGTAATTGACTTTGATCCAAGTCAATTGGGTTTGGTGAGGAACTAATTAGGTCCTTAAGCAGGTCTGGAGGTGATGTACTAGGGTTAGGACACCTTAATTTAGGTTCCTATGGGGTTGGGATTAGGTCTAGGGAGCTAGAGATCCAAGATCAAGGCTTGAATCTCAAAACAGGGACTGGAGACCAGTTCCAGACATCCAAAAACATGATCAGATGACTTATACTCAAAAATCAGAAATCCAGACTTCAGTTTTGGACATCCAATCTGAGTCAGGGGAATTCTGGGTTCTATTTTGGGTATTTTGCAGAAATTGGACATCTGACAAAGTGTCTGGACGTCCAATAACACTGCAGAAGTGGGTTTGAGGTGTGCGGGAGGTGGCTAAGGGTTCTGGATGTCCTATAACTTATCTGGATGTCCAGATAAGGGTTGGATCTAGGGTTTTAGGGCTTCCTAGGGTGTTGTGACCTAATCTAAGGGTGGCTAAGGCTTGGGGTAGTCTCTTGGCTATCCTAGGATAGGATGGACCTAAGCTCTTCACATTTTACTGCTTTATTTCTACATAATAGAATAGCAAACCTTGACTCCCTTACATCATTATTCCTACACCTAATCTAAGTCTTCTGCTCCAACTCTACTGCAACATCCATTATTCCTGATCCAGCTTCAGATCCTGCTCCAGATCCAGCTCCAGATCTAGCTTATGATCGGCTCATTGCCTGCAATCGACATAATGCACTTAATCAGCACATTATAACATTATTTCATGCATAGCTAAAGTAAAGCAGTAAAGATGCTGATAATGCTTATGCATGCATGAATTACCCTAAATTATGCTAAGTTCTAGCCTAATTTAGGTCAATTAAGACCTATGATTGCTGCGCAATCAGTTCACCAGAGATAACTTTGCTGCTGTCAACAACCTCCTTCGTCCGCCACCATCCGACCCCCTTCAAGCTCAAGACAACCTCTAGGAGCTACAGACCGAGGCCACAAAGGTTTCCAAGCCTTCAATTGGATGAAGACACGGCAGCAATAGCTCAATTTTGAAGACACCTCCGCCTGCTGTGCATACGATGGCAACAAAGAGGAATGGAGCCCCGATAGTCCCACATCGTCGGTGCTTAATTTGAAAATTCATTCATAAGGTTTTTTGTGTGATGGCTTATCGCCTCAGACATTAGGTGTGAGGTCCCTCTCACTTATCCTAGCACTCCTCACCCACCACCACGCCGATGGGCCTGGACTTGGATTCGATTACCCATATTCCTAACCCAATTGGAGAGAGGGGAGGGGATTTTTTGAGGAAGGAGGGGGGTTTGCACTGTTCATCATTGGGATTCGTGCCTAACACTTATGCAAATTCAGAGGGATCTGGGGCTTGACTTTAAGATGTCTGACATTGGTGTTCGATGTCAGATTTGAGGCACTGTGGAGATATTTGATTATGTGCTAATGTGGATATTCGTGGATAAGTGGTTCAAGACCACTGTTGAAAAATTTAGCTCTGATTTGAGATTGAATTGAGAGTTGACATTGGGATATGTGCTTGATTGTGGGAATTAATTGGTGATTCAAGTCACCATTTTTAGGATTTAATTATTCTTTTTGTCCCATAGATTTTTGAGATATAATTTGCTATTATTGAATATCATTTTCAATATATTTGATTACTCATTGCATATCTCTATTGTGAATTATTGTGCTCATTATTGCTTATTTTGACTAATGTTTGAATTCCATATTTGCTCCCTGTGAACAACCTCAGAACTCACAATTTTTTGAGCACTTATAAATTTAAGTGTTGTATAGCTTTTATTGACTATACTACGATGCTATACATTACTAAAACATGGTAAAAGCGCTAGCAACAATGTCTGTGAAAGACATCTGATATTGAGTGTGAGAAGAATAAGCTTACAAATTAAATTGGTGGTTTCAACCACCATTCGTTTTGCACTCTCTCTACATTATTTTGTTCACTAACTCTTGATATACAATTTGCAGGTCATTTTAATATATATGTTGAGTTTTGATTGATTATTGTGCTTATCTTCATATCATTCGATTAGTGATTGATTTGCGTTTTTCAAGCTTTACAAATTTAAATCTCGATTAGATTTTGTTGCGATACTAGGACGCAATTTTCTAAAAACACAATGAGAGCTCATCAATAGTGATTTTAGATCAAATAATGGAGACCACAAGATGTGAAATCAAGGGTCCAATTTAAATTCTATATGGTTGATCAAGCCCTCTGAGAGTAGAGTGCTCAACTTAAGAACAATCACACAACACAGGAAATTATTTACCCAATTCCACCTGAAATGGTGTATGTCTAGGGAGAGTGTATGACTCTTAAATTCCATTATTTGAGTATGATGAATACAAAGCACAAAACCACTCTATTCCTCTCTTTTTGATTATGTAACCCTCTCTTTTAGGATATCCTAGGTTTATATAGGCTACGCCCACTCCGATCATGGGTACCAAGGGTTATCAACCCACCATCCCACAATCTAATAAATAAGGAAGACGTGATCCGTAACTATTGCACCCGTCTGCCTAATTGAGGGGAAATGACTTAGCAATTCACCTTCGGGCAATCGAACCGGACAGGCAGGTAAAAGTTCTTCGGGTCCAACTTCAGGTAGTCAAATCCATTAGCTCGTCGAGCAAGCAGGTAAAGACTTGCCGAATTCGACTTCGGGTAGCTGGATCCGTCAACTTGTCAGCCATGCGGGTAAAGACCTATCGGATTTGACTTTGAGTAGCTAGATCTGTCAGCTTGCCTGGTAAATGGACTTGAGCGATAGATTTTATTTCCTTCTTGAGTCCTCACACGTCAAACCCGATCAAGAAGGATTTTTCTTCCCTCATCAATTGCCCCACTATCTTTGCCAGTTTAGGCGGCAAAGAGAGTAACCATTAATCGGAAATAAACTCCGTGCATATGGTGCCCTTAATGATAGGTGGGCTATTGTGTAGGCGTCTCAGTCATTTTAAGGAATATTGGAATGAGGGAAGTTGTTATTCATCATGGTAGGCAATGTGCCACGCACCAGAAAGTTGAGCATATCACCACCCATTTATATAGAGAAATAGGCATATCTCCACCTGATTTCTCTGACAAGCTTTTGTAGCTGCTATCTAGGGATTTAATGTCGTACGATGTAAGCATCACCTTTTGCGAGTGATGGCCAATCACTGTAGGTTCATTTTTGTCATTTAGTATCAACAAGATGGGCATTAATTGCCGCAATGATGAAAAATCCTCGCCACGATAATTGGTATGAACTACGTGATTTTCATGAGGGTCAAATCTTAGGCTAATGATTCATTTGCAGGCACACTAACTGCCTGTAATGATGGCGGGAAACAAATTCTATTACCGTGCAGAGCAAGGCTATAAATATGGGGGGCGTCAATAAATCCCTTGCACCCTGCTGTTAAAGCTCAAGTAACTAGTGAGGTATCATCCCCATAGGAGGAGCACCCTGACAAAGAAAAGGAAGCCGCTGCTCACCTTCACGAAGGAGAGGTGATAAGCGAAAATTTTGTGTGGAAAATCAGAGTTTTGGAGAACCTGTCGGCGTAGTCTCAAAAATCGCTACCAAATAAAATTTACCGAAACTCCAAAGGAGTTCCAGGTCGAACATTGGGAGGCAACGTTTGTTTCCTTGAAATCCTCATCTTTC
Source organism: Thalassia testudinum (assembly GCA_037157565.1). Lineage (NCBI taxonomy): Eukaryota > Viridiplantae > Streptophyta > Magnoliopsida > Alismatales > Hydrocharitaceae > Thalassia > Thalassia testudinum. The sequence goes on along the minus strand of JAZHRO010000002.1, from coordinate 107,065,487 downwards.
TTTGTTTCTTTTTGGTATTCTTAGGCTTTGTTCTTTTTTTTTTCGTATTTTATGAGAATGATAAAAGTAACTAACTACTTGCAAAGTGAATAAAAAGAGAGTAGAGAGATGGAACACAACTTAATAACTTGAGGTAAAATGAAGTGTATTGCAATTACACTAAGCAGAAATATATTAAACAAGCTAAATGAAATGGAGGTGAGAAGAAATCTCCCAAAATGGATGTTTGGTGAGACGATGACGCTTGGCAGCAGCTTGGATGGAGAAGGTGAGTTGCTGGTCGTCGGGGTCGAGGTGCAGGAGGAATCTAGGTAGAGGGCCACTTGACCAAGTTGTAGGATTGGTGATAAGAAGGTGGAGGTGATCGTTTACCTGAATGGAGGTGAGGAGAGGGCTCTTTGGTCTCCTATGAAAGGGGTGAGGGCAAGGTTGAATATTTGGTGGAGTAGGGGAGTATTACACTAATAGGAGGTCGTGGAGCTTGGGAATGAGCTCTTGGGAGCTTGGGAGGCTTCTTGGAGCTCTGATGATAATGTCATTATCAGCCTATCTAGCCTTAATTAGTCATAATCAAGGTATAAATGGTCCCAGCCAGGGGACCATGATTCATTGCATAATCATTCTGAGGGAAAGATAGTAAAACATGGGTAAAAATGCAATTTTAATAGCATATCTTAATTGCAGAATAATCATGGGATTTCTCTAGGGGTTAATTAAAGGTCAAATGGTCTTAAATGTCTAACAAGTAGGTCCGTGTAGACAGAATCGGGTTTTTACGCATTTCGAGAATTAAATGACATCTGAGACCTTGAAAATAGACTTGCTTAATCTACTAAGGTTCTGGTCAGAATAAAATTTCCCTAAACTCTTTAAAAATCATAGAAAAATATTCTCTAGGGTTTGGTACCTTCAATTTGACCATTGAAACCCAATTTGACCTAAAATAGAGTCTTAAATAGATAGTTTGGATTTTTGCATAAATTACCTAGTCAAACTAGGTCAAAACCAAAATCCAACTTCACCATTGGGTTCCTTAGGTCTAAATTAGGTCTGTACTAAAATTTGGGTCCAATCAGAGATTGTCTTGACCTAGTTTACAATTTGGTCTAGTCTGAGTCTTTTCTCTCACACATGCAGCTAACTTTTGAATTCTTTACAAACAGGCTCTTATCTTTGTCATCACTCTTTGCAAATAGGTCCCTCCTCCATTATTGCGGAGGAATCCTTCTCTGCTGACCTTTGATTGAAGAGATCTCCTCTGATCTATGAATCCCTTCCAAAATTGGAAGGGAGATTCCTCAAGAAGTTCTCTTTCCAACGGATCAAGTTTCAATCACCATAACCTTCCCAATCTCTCATGCGAATGCATGAGAGATTTGGGTATCTTTTGAGTTTCCAACTTCGGTGAGCTTTCCAAGCTTGCAAAGCTTGATTCCCAAGCTAAACCAACTCCCTGGTGACTATATAAGGATCCCCTTGGCCTACCCATCCTCCCTATGCTCGAATTTGGCCGGAATCATCCTCAATTTCTCCCTCCTCTCTAGCCGAATAGCTCCTCGATGTCCGGCGACCTCTTCTGACCTCCCTTGTCATCCATTCGCAATATCGACGACGGATTCATCTTCCTCATCTTCCTCAGTGTCATGCCGTACCAGCCGACACCTCTCCCTCCATCGTCGTCGCCATCCTACCCTCACCAGAGCACCTTCTTCCACAATGCTAGCCTGCCAACATCGGTGCCAATTCCCCCCTTTCATCTATTAGTTTAGGGATAGATTAGTCTCATTAGTTTCCTAGGTAAACTCCCATATCCAAAAATCCAAAAAGACCCCTCGACACCGTGAATCATCCTCATCTTCTCCATCTCCGACTGAACCTCCGGTGTGGCGTCTCCGCCGCTACACCCCTCCATCCACCTTGCCACCACGCCCTGCACCTTCAACTCCATCCCAGGAGCAAAATCCCTAACTTAGTTAAATCGATTGCCCCTCCTAACCACCCACTGAACAACCCATCAATTTCCGACCTCCTCCGCCTTTGCCAGCCATCTCCGACCCCCTCGCAACATGCCACCAGTGCCTTCGCCTCATCTTCACGATCCTATTGAGCTTCTCTGACAAGGCCACACTTTGTGTTTAAAGTTTGGCGACCACTGCCGCCATTACCGATGACCTTTAAGCAAGCTTTGAAGCTTGCTTTCCAGCCAATAGCCCAGGCAAGATCTCCAGGTGCAACGGAACTCGTTTAGGAACATCCTTGGACCATCAATTGGGGGCGTTGACTGCTTCCCCAAGCCAATTGAATAGAAGTACCTGACTACTGCTGCACGTGAAGGAAGCGCCATCTTTAGTCCTACCTCAGAAGCATAGGAGCCGCTGGAGTGCCTTAAATTGATTTTGTCGCACAGCCTCTTCGCCTCCTAACACGAGGGTGAGGTCCTCCTTACCCACACTCACGGACTCGCTTAACCTGCTCCCACACCTTGGCTACTACCCACGCCAGTTGCCCTAGTCTTGGATACATGGATCACTAACACCCAATTACTCGAGCATATGACCCAACATTGAGAAAGAGAAGGGGAAGAGAGAGAGAGACAGAGCAGGGGAAGGGGGGTTTTGTTCTTTTGTGCATTGGCTAACACTTAGCCAAAATTCAAGCCCTTTCCCCTGTGCTTGGAGAAGAAGAAGAGGAAAAGGTAGAGAGGAGGAGGCTGAAGAAGAAGATAGGCAGAAGAAGAAGCCAAGAGAAAGAAGAGAAGAAGAAGTACACTGCCCTCTTGGCACTGTAGCAGTGGACACTTAAGCCGTCTAGTTGAAAAGTTCTATCGTCTGATAATGCATTGTGCACTAAGGCTTGCGTGGATTTAAAGTGGTTGATATTGTTCATTTACTAGATCATTAAGTAATTATTATATGTGTATCAAGGCTAATAATTGGTGATTCAAATCACCATTATTTTGTCTTAGATGTCTTTTTTAGATCCTTCATATATTCATGTTATACATTAAATATTATTTTTGAGGAATTAATTATGCTCATTTATATTTTTTGTTGAGATTAGTGCGTGAATTCCATATTTGCTCCTTGTGTTTGACCTCGGACTTCAATTCGAGTAACAAATTGTATTTGTTGATGAGTGGTTTAGATGATACTACAACGAATGCATATTTAAATCTCCTCGTTCGTGCACTTCAACAAGCTCTTGGATAGGTGAGGAATAGCTAGTTAGAGATGGCTTGGAAGGGAAAGGGTCATGGGCTTTATATAGTGGTTGGAGCAGGGTGTATTGTGTGCATGGCTTTATATGTCCCATGCACCCACCGTCCAAACACCAGAGGTTGTAGCTGGCGAGGAATGAAGGCAGTAGCTGGATGGCACAGGAAGTGTTTGCAGACACTGGATCCTTATCAAAGGGTGAAGAGAGAGTGCGAGACTTGCGCTCCTAAATTGTGCGCAGTGAGCCTTCACTAGAGAGGGCAGATAACAGCTATCTGATTTGCATCGGATGGTTGGGGAGAGCACGCAGATCACACCTTCGAATCTCTTAGGCATTTATGTATTTCACCTCTCTTGAAATCCGACGGCTAAAAGTGATTGCAGCTGTCTTAAACATGTGAAGAGGAATACGCCTCGTATCATGCCTCACGCTTGATGGTCGTTCGATGCATGATGAAGGGTTGAGGAAGTGCACGGATCAGGCTTCAAATTATGCCTTGGCCACACATACAATTACGTGCGTAATTGCACGTGATTTCCCACGTAGACAGCTGGTGGAGTCTGCAACCCTTGGATCGAAGATGGAGCACCCAGCGGATATCCTTATTAGGGTCGCACGATTAAGATCATGCGGTCTTGATTCAAATTGGATCCATCCGAGGCATGGGGAGGTAGCGTGAGGTCTCAAAGTCACATCGATAGCTTGAGAGTGCCTCTTCCAATCACAGTGCTATGGAGGCCTATGTGTCAACTTTATGAATTTCCCGCAGCCGATGCTCGTGTGATCTTAACCATTGGATTTTCATCCAATGGCTAGGATTGTGCATGGGAGGTACCTTTAAGGAGGGTGGGTGGCCTATGTTGGGCGATCTAGATGGTGCCACGTGGCACGATCCAGACTATCCCTTTTCTTTTGCTTATAGAGGATGCCTCGGTGCTCGAAGTAAGGTGATTTTCGCATTGTCAGACAGCAATCGTCGCTCCGGATCTATCTGTAAGGTCGGATTTTTCATTTGAAGATTTGAAATATATCGCCTTATGATGTGAACACCATCATAAGTCATAATTAGCTTAATTTAATCTGATAAAATCAATAAAAGCTCCTACATATCAATCGAAAGGTCTCTTAGGCAGGTTGAGTTATTTTGAGAAGGAAAGAAGAATAAAAGGTTATTTTTGCATTTTTACTAGTAATCCACAAATACAGAACAACCACGGGGTTTTTCAGGGGTTACTATAGGTCAAATATGCATTCAAGTCTAATAAGGGGGTCCATGCAGGCAGAAATGGGTTTTCACATATTTCAAGAATCAAATGACATCTGAAACCCTAAAAACATATCCACTTAATCTACTGAGGTTCTGGTTAGGATAAAATTCACATAAACCCTCTAAAATTCATATAAAAATATTCTCTAGGGTTTACCATCTTTGAATTAACCATCAGAATCCATTTTGACCCAAAATAGAGTCATAAACACACTATTGCCTTAATTTAGGTTTTTGCATAAATTATCCAGTCAAACTAGGTCAAAACCAAAATCCAACTTCACCATTAGATTCATTAGGCCCAGATTAGGTTTGTATCAAACTTTAGGCCCAATCAGAGGTCATCTTGACCTAGTTTGCATTTCAGTCCTGTCTGATTCTTTCTATTTCACAAGTGCCCCTAGCTTTTGAAATTCATCACAAACAAGCCCCTATCTTTGTCGTCACTCTTTGCAAGGTGGTCCTTCTGCCTTTGTCGCAGAGAAATCCTACTCTGGCAACCTTCATTTGGAAAATTCTCTATGATTGCTTGACGAAACTCTCCAATACTTGAACCAGAGATTCCTTAAGGAATTCTCTTTCCATTGCACCCGATCTTGAACCCCATAACCTTCCCAATCTCTCATGCAAATGCATGAGAGATTTAGGTATCTCTTGTGCATCAAGCTTACCAAGCTTGAAAGCTTGGTTTCCAAGCTTCAAACCTCCCTCTAAGGCCTATATAAAGACCCATGGTGCACGTCGATCTCCCTATGCTCGTTTTTCGGCTTAGAATACCCCTCTTTCCTCCCCCTTCTTCAGCAGAAAGGCTCTACGATGTTGGGTGACTCCCTCCTACCACTCTCGTCATCCGCTCGCAATACTAGCACTAGATTCTCCTTCCTCTCCCTCTTCCGCTTTGCGCCATACCAGTAGGCACCCCAATCCTCGTCGTTGTCGCCGCTTCTACCCCACTGGAGCAGCCTTCATCTCTGACGTCGGCCATACCTTACCTAACGTTGCTCCTCCTCCTCGTCATCCGCTACCTACTCATATCAACTCCCTAGCTCCACTACTTCACAACTCCATCTTCGCCACTTTGACTCGACCACTGCTTCGCCTCCCGCAAACTCATCCTTCTGCTTCAGCAACCACTTCGGTAAGGTCTTCCACATGTTCCACCACTCCAAACACCTTGCCAACCACCTCATAAGCTCCACCATGACTCGCCCATCAAACCCCTCTCCCTATTAGCCACTCCACTTACCCAAATCATCCACCGAACAAACCTACCTTTCCTGACCTCCTCCACCTTCGCCACATTCACGCGAAGCTCTTGAGCATTTTTGACATGGCCTTTAGGCCATTTTCACTATCTCAGGTGGTCGCTCCTTCGCCGCCATTGATGGAAGCTTTGAGCAAAGCTTGAAGCTTGCTCCAATGCATGCTTGCTCCATGTACCAACTCCAGCAGCTGCGGAATCGTCTTAGGATTGCACTTGGACCACCAATTGGGAGCGTTGACCGCTCCCTTGGGAGAATTAAACAAGGGAGCTGCTTCACGATTATTTGAATAACAGTGTGGGATTTTAGTCCCACATCGTAGAGCGGCGTGCCTTCAATAAGGGATAAATTGTTTTTGTGCCGAGGATTTATCACCTCAACACATTGGGGGTGAGGTCCCCCGCACACCTGTACACCCTCGTCCGTGCTCACAGCTTGTAGATCTGGACCCCTAACCTTATACTTGGTTACCGACCCGATTAGTCTCTTGTATGTGAGAGAGAAGAGAAGGAAAAGAGAGAGAGAGGGTGATTTTTGCCCTCTGCTGCTCTCTACACTTAGCGAAATTTGAAGAGGCTTTCGCCTCTGTTGGTGCTGTGCTGTGCTTGTGCCTCTCCCTGAGGCATGAAGGAAAAAGAGAGGTCTTTGCCTCTGTTGCTGGTTCTGAATCACTGTCCCACTATTGAGACACTTGAGTTGACGTGGAAATTGTGTGGCTGATATTGTAGCATTATTTGAGTATAATTATAATAGGGTAATTTGGTAATTCAAATCGCCATTTAACCCTAATCTTTTTTGCCACATTGACTCTTGAATTTATATTTACATCATTTGTGCTTGAAATTGCTATTACATTATTATATTCTTGCTTAAAATTGTGATCTTGAGATAAATTGCCATATTACTCCCTGTGTTCGACCTCGGATTTCTTTCAAGCTACAAATTTTAAGTGTCTTATGCGATTTTTAGGCTATACTATAGTGCATTACTTTTAAAATACTGATTCAGTGTGCGAACATTTTGGCACCGTTACCGAGGATCGAACTCGGGTCGCCCACGTGACAGGTGGGAATACTCACCACTCTAGACCGTCCCTCTTCTTTTTCTTGCAGAGAATGCCCCAGTGCTCGAATCAAGGTGATTTTCTCGTTGTCAGACTCCAATTGTCACTCTGGATCCATCCGTGTTGTCGAATTTTTCACTTAAAGCTTTGAAATGTATTGCCCTATCTCCTGGCCACAATAATACATGAATTACTATACAATTTGTACAAATCATCCTAAATGCAATATGATGGATGTTATGCAATATTTATAATGTGGGATGCAATGTCATGTTTAGGAACTTGCATAAATATACATCTTATCATGAATAAATGTGTATTTATCATACCCCCATGCTTAGCTTTTGCTAGTCCCAAGCAAAATTAACCTAAATGCTATATATAAAATAGAATCAAGATCTGATTACTTAGGCAAGATTTATTGATTACATTAGAAAATTTTAACTAAGGACCTAATTACAAAAACTCAATAATGCCTAGGTGTCTACCAAAACGTAAACTGCCCAAGTCCTCATCTTGTTTTGAAAAGTGAAGATACATTTTTTTACTTTTTTTTTTTGGATTTTTGAGTTTAGAGTTTTGGGATAGCTTTCTATGGCTATCCAACCCACCCAAGATTCAAGAAGATCTTCAAGTTCTAAACATCTTGTGAAAAGGGATAGACTCATTAGGTGACTCTTAAAACGGACTTTAGGTTTCTACGACCTTACGTCACCTAAAAATTCTACCTCAAGGTTTATCTTGTCAATTGATAGCTTTCTCCCTACTTATTTTTTTTATGGGGTCAATACAAGGGCAAACCCAGTGTATATCTCTTCGATTTATTCTACTTCCCTGCTTCTTCCCTAGGTGTTTTACGAATTATTTGTGAATTTTTGTGAGCTGGGCACTGGACAACCGACCAATGGGTTGTTACCTATGACAACTTGCCAACCATACTCGTATAGTGAAGTGTGGCTTTTTTTTTTATTATTTTTCTCCTTTTCTATTTTTTTCTTTTTCCTTTGAGTATCCTTTTTTTTCTTGTTCTGAGTAGGTGGCTTCCCTGATCTAAGATTTACCTAAAAGCAAAAGAAAGAGTATGGTCATGTAATTACTGATGAGTCCATTTTAATGGACTATTGTGACGCCTAAGTTAACTCTATTCTTGCATTTTATGTTTGTTAATAACCACATTAGGTCATAAAATGATTGCATGCATCATTACTTAAGTTTATATCTATTCTATTGCATTCTATAACTTATTATGTAATTATTTTATGTTTCATTATTGTAGGAATAATTTTGCAAAAAAAAGGGTGGTGAAAAGAAATCCCCCCCCCCCCAACGGATCTCTCAACCTCCGGCCAGCCTCAACAACTCCATCAACAGCAGCCAGCCAAGTTTACTAAGGGATTTGAAAATCCCTTGACTTGCGCCAGGGAGGAAGAGCGGATGGGGGGGGGGGAGGAGATAAATGAGATCTAGCCATCTTCCTTCCCACCTGCGGGGGATTCCCTCCCTGATCATCTCCACCTTCCCCACCGTGGAGAGGGCGTGCACTGTGGAACTAGCAAGCACCACGCACCGCCAACCTCTCCAACACCGTAGCCACAGCACCCTTGCGCGCGCAGCCTCTCCCACCGCACACCCGCAGCCCTGCAAGCGCTCTCCATCCTCCCACTGCACGCCCGTAGCCCTGCAAGCGTGCCACCACCACAACCTCCACACCCTGCAAGTGCACACAACGCCTCCACCGTGCGCAAAGGACCCAACATTGCAAGTGTAGCCCCTCACAGCGCAGTGCCCTCACCGCATACCCATTCACCGCGTGCCACCCTCACCGTGCCTACGCCAATTCACGTACAGTACCACCAGCAGCAACACGCGTGGCTGCCTCCGCTTCATCTTCTTCATCTCCTTTGTTCCTCCACTGCTGCAACAAAGAAGAGAACCCAAAGCCATCATCGGACAGCCACTCCTCCTAGGCCTTAGCAACGACAGTGCGTCCCCTCACAGCGTAGCACAGCACACTGCACCCACAGGCAGCCCCCTCACCCATGCACGGACACAACCACAGGCAGCCACAACCGTGCACACAACACTTGTTGCTGACGTTCTTCTCCTCCACCGTCCGGCCACTGCCGACCACCTCCGGCCGCCGTGTCACCACCATCGCATAGCACTCATTGAGTTGCACCATCCCGTCGACTCTCGCAGCCATTGCATTATGCAAGGAGGAGAGAGGAAGTTTCCTCTATTTTTGCTCTAATTAAAAATTACCATCCATGCCATTGCGGGGGATCACTATTCACTTATTTATCTTATTATTATATTACAATAGAATTGCATGAATGTCCCTCAATTCTAATTGAATTGCATGAAGTCACATTTGTCTCATGACTAAGCAAACATGTATCCTTGTTATGGGGAACAAATTCAGATTAGTTAAATTTGATGATGCTTGCCAATATTAAGATAGTAATTCAGGTATTTCCATGGTGGTGATTTTGCATGTGCACCCTCATATTCTTGGTTAATTATCTAGATTGAGAATTTATGCTGGAAATGAGAACACTAGTTAGCATGCACATCAGTTGACATTCTCGATTACTTGATGCATCATTACTCATTTTTAATAGGCTAATTCCTCCCTGTGGAGACGACTTAACGCTTCGTGGTTAGATTCTGAAAATTAAAATGTTTTAAAGAGTGATTTTCTACCACACAATTAAATACGACACATCATTTTATGTTAAAGTTTTCAACGAAAGCGAAGATCTCTCTTTCAAATGACGCTATTGCTGGGGAGGAAACATGCCTATTAATTTTTTTGGGAATCTTATGTTATTTTTATGCTATTTTGAAAACTTTTCTGAATTACTAACTGTGGATCTTCTTCTGTGCAAAAACACTCAACAAATGCGGCGGGTGCGCACGATGGAGGCGATCTTTTTGGTGGACCTTGACGCCACATGGAGGCTAGCAACAGCAGCATGTGGGGCTTGATCCCACGCACGTAGGCTTACTAAGGAGCCTTTTTCTGATTTAGTCATTAGATCTTAGTTTAGATTTAGTTTAGATAGACATAAGAGCTTAATTTTTGTGTTTTGGACCCTTGTCGGGTATTTTTGGCAACATGTTCCTAGCGTTTCTTTATTTCTTATCACTCTTGTATGTGGGAGCGTGTTCCCATTTATTTAGATTATAGGATTATTTGAATTGTTTGAACTGCATGTTGGTTAGTTAGTTAGATTAGGTTTGTTTGCTTATTATTATTATTAAAAAAAAATATTCAAACTACCTACTAGAAGTTACATATCTATAGGACAACCATCTAGGACTGAATGAGCAGCATCTTGTTTATCTTTACTGCATTGCATACATTCTTGCAGAGCAGCATCTTGTTTATCTTTACTACATTGCATACATTCTTGCACGAAGAAAGCTAGAGTAAGGTACGTCTTCTCTTTAGCATCAAATACTTGTCATGCATTTGCATTGGACTTAACTTCAAGACCACTAAAGTGTTTGAATCGGGTTAATTCAGTGGTCACTTTAAAAATTGGGACTATTAAGAGAGTGGACCATAAAATCTGTGGCTTGAAATTGTGTGAAAAGGATCTTGTTTGCGAGATTTCAAAACTCAAAATGCGAACATGTGTAGCACACATGAGACACTGTGCACATCACACATAAGGTCACTAGATAAATTTCTACCTCTCCTCTTTTGCACCACGAGGGAAGTTAGTCCAAAATCAACAAGCCTATCCACCAAGTTACTTCGGTTCCTCGTGTGTGGGCTTGATTCAAGACTTCCATCCCTTGCGAGTAGGTTATAGGCACCAACGAAGGTTGGCCTAGGAAGCGTAATTCTTGCAAAACTTGTTTGGACACCAACTGAACATTTAATTCTGAGACCTAGAATCTACTAAAAGCAGATCCCACTGGATTTGTGTTTGTTTTGATAGCGATAGAACTCTCTAGGAAGTTTCTGCTTGTGTTCTGATTTCTTCTAAATCCTAAGAGAGTTAAAACTATTTGGCTTAAAGAAATGGATCACCCTTACTCCTATCATTTAGATTATCAGAGTCAATACTTCCCATCTTTTAACTAGGATCCCATGCCTCGAGCATATCCATCCATTGATGGGTACATTGACAATTCATGGGATCATTCTTATTCCTATCCTGGGAGTACTGGCATGATAACTCCCACTTTTGAGTAGAGCCTAGGAGCAGGATTTTCCAACCCTGGAATCCCTACTATCCAAACACCCAACCCTCCCACCCTTCATGATCCTCTGTATCGAGGTTTGACCAATACCCCTATGCAACCAGAGCCTCAGATTGACTATCCTCCCCAATCTGATAGTACTAACCTCTCCTCTTTTATGATAGAAATGCAAAAACAACAAAAGAAAATGATGGAATCTATGGGAGAGATGTTGAGGAATAGTTAACAATTAAACAAAGAAATAAGACAGCTTAGCTACTCTCTTCCCAGTAATTCGGATCCCTACCCATACGACCATGATTATGAAAATAATGTTGACGAAACCAATGACAATAAGGATCCTATTTTACGTAGCTATCACTTAGACTCTCCCAATGAGACATGGCCACTAGAGGAGAACGATCCTAGTGATTATCCACCTGAGCTATATTGGAGTCAAAAGAAAGGGAAGATGGTACCTCTTAAGGACCTTGACCCCAATGACAGTATTCTCCTTGCCCCTACTAACCCAGGTCAAGGTTATATTGTTCCTATCACTTCCCCTATTTATTATCTAGTGGAATCCCATCCTATCCTTAGTGAGCCTAATCTTGACCCTCCACTTAGGGAATCAACACCTACCATTCAGCATCCTATGGATTTAAATGCACCCAATGAAGGTAACCCTAAGGGACTGGAGGATGAATTAGATCAATTTTGGTCTCAGGGATATAAGGAGTCTATTTCAGAGGATGAGGATGCCCCAATGGAGGAACCTGGACTGAAAATCTCGAGTGAATCCAAGGGGGATTATTTGTTATTTGAGGACTTACCCCTAGAGGGTATAAATAATATGGTGAAATCTGGATTCCTCCCTTCTTTTGAGAGTCATCCTCCATCAAACCAGGAGTTGATATTATAGGAGGACAAACACAATAGTGAGAAGCCTAGGGGAGACTCTCGGGGACAAAACATGTCAATTGAGGATTTATGCCCTGAGAAGAACAAACAATTGAGTGATATAAGCTTGCTCCAAAACATTAAGACTGATCCTCCTTCAGGAATAATTGAGGATACTGATCCAACTCCTACCATTACTGGTGAATCACATATACACCCCGACAAAAACTCAGGTGAACCAAATGAATCCGAGGATGAAATTAATGATAATGATTCTATTATTTCGACCCTACCATCAAAGAAATATAATTTGGAGTCTATCATTGATTCACATATACTGAAAGGTGAAAATATGACTCCGATCATTAATGTTAGGTAGGGTAACGTGAATTTGTCGACAATTGTTAGGGAGAATACAAAATCTGAATCGTTGTTGGAATTGGACCTAACAATGACTAAGCCTTCATTAGACTTAATCATTACCTTCCAACACTACAAACAACCCTTACACTCCTTAACCAATCCTTGGCTCAGATCTCTGCTCATGTACATTCTTTGTGGAGAACATATCAGGCCAGTACATCCTCGGGTAGAATGGCAAGTGTGGATTGATGCCTGTACTTTTAGTCTTTCCATTGAAGGGTTTGAAATAATAATGTTTATATCTTTTAAAACCCATCCTACTTTGGAGGATCCTTGTTATCTTCCACTTATTCTGTTTCAGGAGGTCCCTTTTCATATTCCTTTTGTTATTCCTAGACGTCCCTAGGTAGCCAACGAGGTTTTCTGCTTTCATATCTTCTGGCGAGAATTTGGGATTACGTTGCATCATCAGCTCGCCAACATCCATGGCTACCTGTTTCCCAGGCCCACGCTGTTACGCATATTTTTGGGGCCTAGATCTTTCTGTTTGGAACTAGACTTATAGGTTCCCTATAAGTCTGGCTGCTGACAGAAAATGTAATTCTTATTGGGAGGCAACCCAGCGTTCTGAATAACACTGTCATCAGGTGATTTCCTTCCTTTCTCCCCCTATTTTAATTTTACAATGAGGACATTGTTGGATTTAGGCATGGGGGGGTGCATTTTGCATTTTAGGAAGTATTAATGATTTAGGTTAGCATATAAAAAATACTCTTATTTTCTTAAGCTGAATTAGTTAGTCCCTAGCAAAACATCTTTGTCATGGAGGTGTCATTAAGGAATTTTCTTCTTAAATTGTTTCTTAAGTTTAGAATCCAGTACATTTACTTCACATGCTCATAGACTGGGTAATGGATCTTTGAAGAAAATCAATAAGCATTTTTAGTCTACTGAACCCTTGGATAGTTAATAGGGAGTTAGGCATACTATCTTCTAGTAGATCCACCCCATATTTATGAGAAGAAAGTAGACAAGTTACTGGTGCGCTAAGTCTAGTGCAAGGACTCTTAAGTTTTGGACAATTAGATGATGATACTTCAGAGTTAGGCATAGTTTTCGCTTTCTGTTCCTGTGTGCATACTTTGTGTGAATTTCTGAGAATTACCAAATAAGCTAGATACATAGAGATTGAGTCTTAATAAAGCTATGACTATGGTGGATGGTTACAATCGTCCTTCATAGAGTCCTCAGCTGAAGGAGGATATTAGTGTCAAAGGTCAGAAATACGCTTGTCCTATCCATTCCTTCCCGATGCTGAGAATAGACACTTCCACCAAATAAGCCACACAATATCCTCTTGACCATCATCATCCCTAATAATGCCTCATAAATAAAAGTCTGTGTCGTGTTTTGTTGATTTATAAAGGAAGAAAAAGAAATAAAAAAGAGAGAGAAGAAACAATTATATTAAAAAAAAAAGAGAGAAGAAAAGTAAGAGAGAAAAGAAAAAGAAAAGAGTCCAAGTTTATAATTTTATCTTTGTAACATTATTTCTGAGGCAACAAAAACACCTATCGCGATCCATCAAATATGACCCATACCTACCTTTCAGTATTTCTGATCGCCCGAATACTGGCTGAGGACTCCAACTTAGTTGTAGAGTTATTACGGTTTTAATTGAAGTGTGAATGCCATGTGAGGCCACCAAACAGTAAGTACACTTAATAAATCTGGTGAGATTTGTGATCTCAGAAAGAAAAGAAAGAAAGAGTAAGCGCTAAGGAACATCAAGAGAGCACAGTTGTTTAGCCTCTCTCTGAGTTGACTTGTTTAATAGTCTCGAGATCTAGAATCTGTAGTACTAGATTACATGTAGCACCAAATACGTATCCATTCAACTCGATATCTCCTACCTAAGCCTAAAGCCAGGGTCAATTTATAGATTATTTTCTGCTTTATCCCAGAGGGACGTAGTTGTCTATCCTAATAGAAATATTTACTAAGGGATAAGTACGAACTGCAAATGTAAGTTGGTTATTTTCACTTGGATTCGTTACCTAGGCTATTATCACTTCACATTTGTCTAGATCTCAAAAGTTTTGAAATAAGAAAAGAAGAAATCTTCTAATTACTTTTATTATGTTTCATTTTTGCTAGGGACTAGCTAATCTTAGGCATGGGGGCATTGATGAGTCCATTTTAATGGACTATTGGTATGCCTAAGTTAACTCTATTCTTGCATTTTATGTTTGTTAATAACCACATTAGGTCATAAAATGATTGCATGCATCATTACATAAGTTTACATCTATTCTATTGCATTCTATAACTTATTATGTAATTATTTTATGTTTCATTATTGTAGGAATAATTTTGCAAAGAAAACGGTGGTGAAAAGAAATTCCCCCCCCCACGGATCTCTCAACCTCCAGCCAGCCTCAACAACTCCATCAACAGCCGCCAGCCAAGTTTAGTAAGGGATTTAAAAATCCCTTGACTTATGCTGGGGAGGAAGAGCAGATGGGGGGGGCGAGGAGATAAAAGAGGAGATCTGGCCGTCTTCCTTCCCGCCTGCGGGGGATTCCCTCCCTGATCATCTCCACCTTCCCCACCGTGGAGAGGGCGTGCACTGTGGAACCATCAAGCACCACGCATTGCCAACCTTTCCAACACTGCAACCACATTGCCCTTGCGTGCACAGCCTCTCCCACTGCATGCCCGCAACCCTGCAAGCACTCTCCATCCTCCCACCACACAGCCGCAGACCTGCAAGTGTGTAGCTATAGCCCTGCAAGCACTCTCCATCCTCCCACTGCTTGCCCATAGCCCTGCAAGCGTGCCTCCACCACAACCTTCGCACCTTGCAAGTGCACACAGCGTCCCCACCACGTGCAAAGGACCCAACATCCCAAGCGCAACCCCTCACCGCTCAGTGCCCTCACCGCGTGCCCCTTCACCGCGTCTATGCCAATTCACATGCAGTACCACCAGCAGCAGCACGCGTGGCCACTTCCACTTCGTCTTCTTCATCTCCTTCGTTCTTCCACTGCTGCAACAAAGAAGAGAACCCAAAGCCATCATCAGACAGCCACTCCTCCTAGTCCTCAGCAGTAGCAGTGCGCCCCCTCACCGCGCAGCGCAGCACACTGCACCCGCAGGCAGCCCCCTCACCTGTGCACAGCCACGCCCACAGGTAGCCACAACTGTGTGGACAACACCCGTCGCTGGCATTCTTCTCCTCCACCGTCCGACCGCCGCATCACCACCATCGCAAAGCACTCGTTGAGGTGGCAATTTTCTACCACCTCATATTCTTGATTATTAATGTGCATCATTACTCATTTTTAATAGGCTAATGCCTCCCTGTGGAGATGACCTAACGCTTCGTGGTTAGATTCTAAAAATTAAAATGTTTTGAAAAGCGATTTCTACCACGCGATTAAATACGACACATCATTTTATGTTAAAGTTTTCAATGAAAAAGAAGATCACTCTTTCAGTTAGGCTCTAGACAACCGGCCAATGGGCTGTTACCCACGACAACTTACCAGCATACCACCCTAGAAAGTTGATTAGCTACCTAATTTCTATAAAAACTGCCAGAAAGTGAGTCAGTACAAATAGTGTGTAGATACATTAGACTTAAAGTTCCCTATAAGTAGAGGGTGGGTTGATAAGTCGTGTACTTATCACCCCAATTTATTAACCAAATTAAAATAAAATTAACTTGGTGAGGAGTCGAGACCAAGTCCACGTTTTAGTGGACACCTGGGCTAATTAAGCCTGAGGACCTGAAGAGTCTAAGTGTTCAGGTCTTAAAGTATCGTTTCCTAAAGTTAACAACTCCTAAAGTCTAAGTTCTCTTTTCCTAATTCTAATTAATTTTTCTTTCCTTATTTATTTATTTTTTAAATAACAGGAAATTACTGTTACAGAACTGACAAGATAATCAAAATATAAAGTATCCACCCCCCATTCCTAGCAATGCAATGTCCTAATTGTAAAATAAAGGCATAAAGGAGGGTAGAATAGGAAAAATATCACTTGTATTCCATGAAAATCCCTTTAGCTCCATAATAGCCTATACACGTTCTAAGTTTATTGCCTTCAGCTAGGCGATGTCCAGCCAAAAGAGATCAGGTCAAGGTGCAACAACCTTGTATGAGATGAGTTCAGGGAGAACATGGTCAACATATGGCTTGAGACGTTGCCCATTGATCATACCCATCTTTGGGTTAGATATTTCAATGGCTTCATTAGAAAAAATCCAATCAATAATGAGCGGGCCGTTCCACTTTGACCTAAGCTTGCCAGGAAAGAGCTTAAGTCGAGAATCAAAAAGCCAAGACCTCTAATTCGGCTCAAAGCTCTTACGGGAAATCATCTGGTCATGAAGAGCTTTGGTCCTTGCCTTATAGATTCTAGCATTCTCCAAGGCATCATTTCTAAGCTCCTTCAACTCAAATAGTTGGAGGTTCCTAGTCTTTTAGGCTAACTCTGGTTAAAATTGCATTTCTTGATGACCCAAAATGTCTGGTGTCCTATTTCTACAGGTAAGTGACACGCCTTACCAAACACCAGACAGAATAGAGACATACCGATAGGCATTTTGTATGTTGTACAAGTAGGCCTAAAGAGCATTGTCAGGTTTTTGGGTCCAATCCTTCCTATCATGCCTAAACATTTTCTGTAGTATGTTCTTGATCTCTTGATTGGAGACCTTGGCCTGTCCATTCATCTGGGGGTGATAAGATGTGGAAATTCGATGATTCACCCTATATTTTTCTAGTAGGTTCCTGAACTGGGCATGAGTGAAATGTGTGCCACCATTATTGATGATGGCCTGAGGAATCCTGAACCAACTAAAGATATTTTTCTTCACAAAATTGATGACCACCTTGTGGCCATTGGTCCAGGTGCAAATTTGATGGGAACACCATCATAGGCCCTAACTGGGCACTTTTAGTAAGGATTGAAAGATAAATGCTCCTACATAACCATCTGAAGGTTACAACTCCACATTATTCTATTTTGAGAAGAGAACAAGAAAGTAGGATTAATTCTATAATTTTAACAGCATATCATAAGCACGAAATAACCACTAGGTTTGTTAGGGGCTAACTAAAGGTCAATTTAGCATAAAAGACTAATAAGTGGGTTCACGCAGATAGAAATGGGGTTTTACGCATTTCGGGAACCAATATAGCACTCGAAACCCTAATTTCAGACCCGCTTGAATAACAGAGGTTCTGGTCAAGATAAAATTCATCTAAACATTCTAAAATTTATAGAAAAACATTCCTTGAGGTTGGTATCCTTGATTTGACCACATCAACCTATTTTGACCTTAAACAGAGTCACAGATAGAATTCTACCTAAATTTTGGTTCTGTGCAAATTGGCTAGCTAAACTTGGTCAAAATTGAAATCCGACTTCACCACCAAATTTCTTGGGTCTAAATTAGATTTGTACCAAACTTTGGGCCCAATAAGAGTCCATCTTGATCTAGTTTGCATTTTAGTCAATTTAAACTTTGTTTCTCTCACTATGCCCTTAACTTTTCAAATCTTTGCAATTAGGTCCATAACATTATCATCGTTTCGTGCAAAATGGTCCCTACTGCCATTAGTGTGAACACAGCTGCTCCATTGAGATTCGAGTGAGGATTTCTCGCTTGATTCTCAATCAAACCTTTCCAAAATTGAAAGGGAGAATGCTTGAGAGATGCTCTACCGATTGGACAAGGTATTGGACCTTAATTTTCCCTAGAATCTTCATGCGAAAGCTCGCAAAATTAGGGATTTTTCATCCCTAAGTTTTTGAGCTCACGGAGCTTATTTCCAAGCTTGAAGCCACCCTAAGGCCTTTAAATAGGCTCCTCTCGCGACACCGAGCTCCTTAGCGAAGTTAACGTCGAAAATCTTTTATTTTCTCCTCGGGTCATCCACACCTTCCACTCCGGTGAGCTTCTCTGTCCTCTTCATCAAGCTGGCCAACGGTCAAATTGGTCAGCCCATTATCTTCCCCTCATCCTTGCGATCGTCGCCCTCCAAAGCATGACCACCATCTCCTTCTCCTTCCTCGCCACCGTGTCATCATTGACCTCATCTTCTTCAGCTCTAGTCTATCACAATTGGAGCCCTCCACTTGCGATATCTCCCTATAAGTCCCTCTATCTCATCCTCTTCCCTTATCGATCCTCTCCAACCATTTAGCTTTTATATTCGACCACCAACACGACTCCAATCCCATCGTTTCCCTCCACTTTGGCCAAGCTCCAACGAAGCCCTCTGCTCACTCCATTGCACCAAACCACCAGCCACCGGTTCCTACACCTTCACCATTCCTCGCCCACCAAAACCCTTCAAGATATTGAGGGGATTGGCCACTCAACGCCTCCACCTGACACCACCCTCACCACACCACCTTCTCGACCTCACCAGACCTCCACACACCCTTACACGATGCCACAACCACCATCGCACTCGTCGACGTCCGACGATCCTCCTAAGCTGCTCTAACATGGCTGCGAGGCTGTGTTCTCGATTTGAGGTACCAGTCGGACCTCTGCCACCACCCTCATCTTCTCCGATCACGTTCATCATCTCTAACCCCCAACTCATCCAACTACAGGTTGCGATTGACATAACCCAGCTCTATGTCCTTAATCGAAGATTTCAGCCATGCCTTCGCCTTCAAATTGAGGCATCATCTCCTCAGCTACGGTGCGAAGAAGAAAGGGACAAAGAAAGTCCTGTAGGATCTGTAGAGCACAAGCACACTAGAAGGGGGATGAATAGTGTGGTATATATAGAAAACTTGCAAGAACAACCAAACCACACAAAGAGCACATGAAATATATAGTGGTTCCCCTCACTTGGGTACACTGTCTAAGTCTCTCGACTTAGGATTTTTAACCCAATTCCCTCAACCCAGTAGAAATCAATTTACTAATAACCTGAGGTAATTAATGGGTTACCTCAACCCAATTACAAGATAAAGAAATGAACAAAAGTATAGGTATAAGCAATATATGAAAAGCTTACAACTAAAGTTCCTAAGTCTCCAACAAGTATATTACTTAAAAAGTGTATGAATTAATCTAATGAGAATACTAAATTGAAAGTGAACAATTTAATAAAGAAGTACACAATCGCCTTTGAAGATTTGCTGTAAGCAAAGAGTAGCCTTGAGAAGAATGCAACAAATCAAGCTCCTTTACAACTAGAAAACCAGGAAATGGAGGTGTAGGCAAGGAGAGTATTTTTGGCTTTTTGTGTGTTTTTCAAAAGACACAAGGAGTGTTTATATAGGCCAATAAACACCTCTACAACGATTACTAGCCATTAGGGGCAATTTGGGAAGATTAGAATTAACATAAATTGCAATATAGCCATTCTAATTAGGCATAATGACTAGTTGGTACTAGTACTGAAGTTGTGGTACCGGTATTGACTGCTCATAGTCGGCCCAGCAATGCCTGGGTTACCGATACTCAGTGCATTCTATTGAGTACCAATAAAGTCACTTGATACTAGTACTTATCGCTGGTACTGGTACTTGTGACTCACAGGCAATGAGGTGTGAACACTTAATACCGGTACTCACGATGAGTACTGGTACTTGTTCACAGTTTGGGACTTAGGCCAAAACTTGTGCCTAGCATGTACCGGTACTTATTACTAGTACCGGTACTTGCTACAAGTTCCTTGTTTTATAAGATTAAATCAAGTATTAAGGAAATCCTATCTTAGCTATATGATAATAATTTTCGAAGAGTCGATCTTTAATTTTAAAACGAATGATTGATTGTGATTTTGATCCCTAATTATCTCTACTTTGATTTTAACTTCTAAGATATCTTTTTCTTGTTAGGAGACAAACAAAAGTTCTAAGATACAACAAACTAAACAAAACTAAAGTCTTCAATCTTCATGCCATCATTAATTCTTTCATCCATCGTTAGATCCTGTTATTTACTGAAAATAATACTTCAAAAACTCATTAGATTTAAAATGGTTATGCTAACACCAAAACATAAAAGAGACGTGGAACTAGGATCCAACAATCTCCCCCTTTTTGGTGTTGACAAAACAATAGAAATACCTATCTTTAAAATAATAGAAACCTCATAAGAGAAGGAATACAAAAAACTCCACTAGGAGTGAAAACTCCCCCTCAAACTAAGCTTCCTTATTTTAAATACAATGTATTTACCATTTCTCCCTATTTTTGTCAGACTAACAAAAAAAATATATCAATATGCATAGATAGTGATTAGGCATGAAACAATATTGTAGGAAAAATAATCATAAGAAGAAAACAAGCATATTAAAAGTCATAACAATCATAATAGAAGTCATACATTATTAAAAGACATAATAACCAAGCAAAAACATTTTGAAATGTTCAATACATGAAAATATAGACAAAAAACTAATTGCAAGAACATTTTCTGATAGATTTTGAGCTTGTTTTCTGCCCTTATCACCATCATCATCAGTTTCGTCATCTTCATCATCACTATCATCATAAGAAACCTCTTCTTCACCTATAGGATCTGTAGAGCATAAGCACACCAGAAGGGGGGATGAGTAGTGTGGTATATATAGAAAAATTGCAAGAATAAGCAAACCACACAAAGGGCACACGAAATATATAGTGGTTCCCCTCACTTGGGTACTTCACTACCTAAGTCTCCCAACTTAGGATTTTTAACCTGACTCCCTCAACCCAGAGGAAATCAATTTACTAATAGCCTCAGGTAATTAACGGGTTACCTCAACCCAATTACAAGATAAAGAAATGAACAATAAAACAGGTATAAGAAAGATATAAAAAGCTTACAACTAAAGTTCCTAAGTCTCCAACAAGTATATTGCTTAAAAAGTGTATGAATTAATATAACGAGAATACTAAATTGAAAGTGAACGATTTAACAAAGAAGTACACAATCGCCTTTGAAGATTTGTTGCAAGCAAAGAGTAGCCTTGAGAAGAGTGCAACAAATCAAGCTCCTTTGCAACTAGAAAATTGGGAAATGGAGGTGTAGGCAAGGAGAGTATTTTTGTCTTTTTTTTGTTTTTCAAAAGACACACAATGAGTGTTTATATAGGCCAATAAACACCTCTCCTATGATTACTAGCAGTTAGGGGCAATTTGGGAAGATTAGAATTAACATAAATTGCAAAATAGCCACTCTAATTAGGCACAACGGCTAGTTGGTACCGGTACTGAAGTTGTGGTACAGGTACTGACTACTCACAGTCAGCTTAGCAATACCTGGGGTACCGGTGCTGATCATTGGTACCGATACTTAGTGCATTTTGTTGAGTACCAACAAAGTCACTTGGTACCGGTACTTATCACTAGTATCGGAACTTGTGACTCACAGGCAACGGAGCTGTGAACACTTAATATCGATACTCATGATGAGTATCGATACTTGTTGTTCACAGTTTGGGACTTAAGCCCAAACTTATGCCTAGCATGTATCGATACTTATTACTAGTACCGGTACTTGCTACAAGTTCTTTGTTTTATAAGATTAAACCAATTTTAAAGGAAATCCTATCTTAGCTATACGATAATATTTTTCAAAGAGTCGATCTTTAGTTTTAAAATGAATGATTGAACATGATTTTGATCCTTGATTATCTCTACTTTGATTTTAACTCCTAAGAGATCTTTTTCTTGTTAGGAGACATATAAAAGTTCTAAGATACAACAAACTAAACAAAACTAAAGTATTCAATCTTCATGCCATCATTACTTCTTTCATCCATCCTTAGATCCTATTATTTCCTGAAAATAATACTTCGAAAACTCATTAGATTTAATATGCTTTTGTTAACACCAAAACATAAAAGAGAAGTGGAACTAGGTTCCAACAAGTCCCACATTGTTGGCTTTAAAGCCTTCTACGTAGGATAAAAGCATTTTGTGAAGACGACCCCTCACCCAGTACATGAGGGGTCGGGTCCCTCCATGCATGCATCCATACACCTCACCCGTGTTCACAGCCACGTGGGTCTGGTCCCCTACCCAGATCCGAATATCTGACAGTATACTAGATTAACCCCAGGGTCTGAGAGAAAGAAGAATGAGAAGGGGGGTTTTGCTCTCGTGCACTCCCTCTGCTCTCAGTACTTAGCGAAATTCCTTGAGAAGCCTTGAGCCTATGCTGAGCCTCTTTTGAGGCATGAACAAAAGAAAGGGAAGGTTCTAAGGCTCTTAAGAGAGAGAAAGCCTTGTGCTCTTGGTTCCTCCTATGGAGCTATGCTTGTTGAGGCTTAACACTTAAGCCATCTAATACATATGGCTGACGTCCGAGCACTATAGCATTGATGTTTCTGTGGCATTATTGAAACTTGATTGACGTTGATTATTGATTGGGAGTACTGTGTATTAATTAGGCTTAAACATATAGGATTAAATTGTGATTTAAATCACCATTTTAACCTAATCATTTTTACACTCTGACATTTGATTTCATTGATATATTATTCTATTTTATTCTGAGCAAAGTTTTGATCATATTTTTGAATATATTATGATTAGTGATTAAATCGCTATCAGTTGCTCCCTGCAAACGACCTTACACTCTACTTTCTAAATCTGAGTTTATAAATTTAAATGATTTGAGCGATTTTGTCCTACACTACAATGCATTCCTTAAACAACAACCATTTCGCCCGAACATTTTGGCACCATTGCCGGGGAGCAATGCTCAGTTTAATTTCACCTATTACAATTTCTGATATGATTCTAACTTCTATATGTTTTGTTGTAGTTGTACGAGGTACACAGGAGAAGATTAGCCGCACGACAGCCACTCCAGGGCCAGGTTGTCCTGTTTCCTTTTTCTTAAAACCCTATTTTTGGAAAGAATTAAAAAGAGGAATTAATTAGGATCAACTCACATTCCTTATTAGACTTCATCACTTGAGTTGCCTGATTTGATTTATTTTAGATATCCCCATCTAGAATTATGCACCTCCTAAGGATTTAAGGTGCCTAAGGCTATTCACCTTCTTGATTGAACCCTAGGTGCCATATTTGGAAAAAATTGAACTTGGACAAGAGCCAAATTAGGGTTTCTACCTTTAGGGTTTAAGGAAAACACACTTGCCTGAATTAAAAGAGAATTGATTTCTCACATTTTGTGCCACCCAAGCCTTATTTGAATTGACCTAATCAGGAAGGCTCTAACATTCAGTTAAATCCTTAAAACTTGGGACCTAATAACCTGCTTGCAAACTGCTCAGGGTGATTTTGGGTTCATTACCCAACTCATCCTAAACTTTAGGGCATGTTAGGTGAAGTTGACCCACCTGGTGGGTTAACTAACCTTCAAATTAGGTCATAAATCACAAATCAATTCTAAAGTTCAAGTGAAATTCAAAGTATCATAAATTTAGGACTAAAATTGCTAGACTTAAGGGGTCAATTTGCTCATTCTCGTCTACTTGGATTCTCAGTGACAAGGAAGGTCGGGTGGGGGAAACACTGTAACCCATGGGGATGCTCTACCGAGTAGGAGTCTTTGCAGGGCTCTCCCTTCCAAGATGCCCAGGTATTTCTCGGGTGAGTGATTTTTTGATCAAGAGGTATCATCTGCCTCGAACCTCCTTAGTCATTCAAAGATTTTTGGGTGCCTCTATTGGGTCCGTTACACCTTCTATCCCTCATCTGGCTCACTAGTGCATGTTCGGGAGGAGGTCCTTAAGACCACCCTTCAGACCTCCATTAGCAGTTCACTCCCATCGAGGCCAAGCCTCGACTCACTTGTTTGTGCTACCTTCCGATCATATTGATATCTCTTCCAGCTCTTCTGCTTCTGAGCCCAGATCTCCTTCAGCTATATCCATGGAAAATCAAGAAGAACCCAATTTCCAGAATCAACTACAACACCTCAACTATCTATTTAAAGCATTCATGAACCCACCACAGCATCCTATGATGCGAGATCATTACAATCCCACTGCGGTAGCAATCGAACCAACAGTACAGATTCCAGCTGGTGGACTTGATACTGAAGTCAAGCCCAATATGCTTCATGCTATCCCCAAGTTCCATGGGCTTAACTCCGAAAATCCTTTCCAGCACATCCAGCAATTGAAACATCTGGCCTAGACCTTCGGGCCACCTATTTAGAATCAAGACATCCTCCTTATGAAAATGTTCTCTTTCTCCTTCATGGATAAGGAAGCCCATTGGTACCAAACTCAGACCCATCTGATCAACACTTGGGCTGAACTCCAATCTAAATTCCTGAAGAAATTTTTCCCAGTTGGTAGGACAAATGCTAGGAGGCACCATATCATGCACTTCATGCAAAATCCAGGAGAACCACTTCATGAGACATGGGATCGCTTTCTGGATCTCATGCGGAAATGTCCCTATCATGGAGTTCCTAAATGGGAATAGGTCCAGTCCTTTAACCAAGTACTCCGTGAGGATATTAGACTTTTTGTTAATGCAACCTGTGGTGGCAACATCATGGGTCAGCATGAAGATACCATTTGGGAGATTCTTGAGAATATGCGTCAGAACTCCATAAATAATGAATCTATGGGTATGTTCGACCGGGCGACTACCCGTGTATTGACAAACACACGGGGGGCACATGAGACTCAAGGCCTGTCCACATCCATTGATCTAGAACTGACAGCCAGTCGCCTGGACAAGTTCTTTGTTATCGAGAAGAAGGTGCATGAATTGACTCAACATCTATAGAGAGCCACCTCAGCACAGCAGAACACGTATGCGCAACTGCCCTTTGGTAGGGAGGCTGTGCATAACATTTATCACCACTCTCACCAGGGGATGGGTTCATATCCACCCCCGTCTGATCTTTGTTTCAGAGGAAACTTCAGAACTACCTGCCTTAGTTGGGGGAACTCTGAACGCTCGTATTCTAACTTCTCTAGAGTTCCTCAGACCTACGAGCATCTCCACGCCATCTAGAAGGATCCATTTTCTAACACTTACAACCCTGGATGGCGTAATCATCCTAACTTTGCTTAGACAAGGAATAATCAAAATCTGAGATCTCAATTCTAGCCCCGACCATAAGCTCCACACTCATATCAGCCTGCTTATCGTAGGCCCAATCCAAATTATCAATCCGGACCATCAAGGGAAGATCAAATGACTCTTATCCTACAAACCCTGGCTGACATTCAAAAGACCAACGTGGCTATATAGAAATAGCACTAAGATGAGATCATAGATGTTTGAAATCAGCTCGCACAGATGACGAATTCTCGCCAGCCTGGTGCACTTTCATTTCAGCCTCTGCCAAATCTGAAAAACGTGCCAAACCAGAGGTGCATTATGAACCAAAATTAGGTCCAAGCACACTATGTTTACCGGGCCCCTTCTGCTCCTTCACTCGAAGGGATGGAGGCTTCGACATCATACTAGGGTTATCAGTAGCAACCATCACTTCTGCCAACTCTGAACTAAAGTTAGGCGGGACTAAATTCTGTTACAACCCATAGTGGCAAGTCGACTTAGGATCCACCTTATCCAAGCCACTCTTAAATGGTAGTTCAGAACCTAACCCTAGGTTGGTTATCCAGGACAGCCCTATCCTAGATCCAGAACCTAAACCAATCCTAGAGGAACCTACAAAGGTTCCATTTCCTGAAACCTTTACTAGAGGAAAGAGGAAACCCAAATCTGTGGCACTTGAGGAAGATCTAGTCAAGTTCTTTGAGAAAGTTCAGATATACATCCCCTTGATGGATGCAATCCGCCATGTACCAGCATATGCAAGATTACTTTAGGATTTATGTACACCTAAGTGTAAGTCGCGATGCAAAGACGGGAATCCGATCGTATTGTTTGAGCAAGTCAGCTCGATCATCTTGAGTAAACTCCCGCAAAAAGCAAAAGATCCTGACACCCCTTTGATCTCCTATAAAATTGGTGATTTAGAATTTGATTGAGCTTAATTGAATTCAAGAGCCTCCATAAACTTGATACCTACATCCCTACTAGACCATTTCGAGGAAACTAAGCTTAAACCAACTAAGGTGACTTTGCAGTTAGCAGACCGATCAATCAAGTCACCTAAAGGAATTCTCAAGGATGTTCTAGTATGGATTTGTGATTTCTAGTAGGGAAGGCTTTGGAAGGCTTTGGAAAGCTTCCATAACCGTTGGGTGCAAAGCCCAAGAGAATCAGGCCGAAAACAGGAATAATGATTGCACTGACAGGGTTATCAGATGTCTGATCCTGGCATCAGACGTCTGGGAAACAAATTTAAGACGTCTGGGAATAATGTAAGACGTCTGATTTTAGGTGGGTTTCTTCCTGACTTGAATCAGATCTAAACAGGGTTCTAGTGCAAGTCCATCAGACGACATACAGGACATCTAGCACTATGTCTGGACGTTTGGAAATCTACTTTTTCTGCGGGAATGGATTTCCAAGAGTTGCAACGACTAAAAAATCTCTGAGAAGAGATTTTGGGTCAGCCGATGCAAAACGGTCATTAATCAGACGTCTGGAAAGGCTTAAGGACGTCTGATAAGGCTCTAACGGTCATATCCTTTAGTGTTTGTTAAGCCAGCGAACGGTCCTAATTGGACGTCTGGCAAAAACATCAGACATCTTCTAAGACGTCTGGACTAAGGTCTGGACGTCTGATTTCATCAGACACAGCTAACTAAGTTCAGCCTAAATGTTATCAGACGTCTGAATCAACAGTCAGACGTCTTAAAACATATTATCAGACATCTGATTTTGGAATTAGACATCTGAAAAAGTTGTTTGAACCCTATATTGGTTTTGTAAGTTCTCTACAGAAAACCTAAGTATCCTAAGGTTGAGCAAGTGTTCATAGGACTACTGTTAGGGTACTTTGAGGCTCTTTAACATGATTTTCTAAGGAACAAAAAGAGAAAGGAAATAAAGACAAAAGTACATGAAAGAAATAAATAGAATTCTATCCTATTCTTCTTGTCCTTCCATCTTCAATCTATCGCTCCTCTCAAATCTCCTCTGTTTTCCATCAAGCTCCTCCAATCCATCCTGGATGCGAGCTCAAACTCCGTCTAATCATGTCTCCATTTGCAATTGACCTAAAATCTAAGACTCCAAGTGAAAATGTTAAATGAGATGTGTTTTGCTATCATCAAAACAAACTATCATGGTGCTCTAGCACCAACAATCTCCCCCTTTTTGATGATAACAAAACCATAAATAATAATACAAAAAAAATCCTCCCTCTTTTTGACATTATAAAAAAGGTTTGATTGATTTTAAATTTCCTATAACTTCCCCTTAAAACATGCTCTGCTATGAATTTCTTTTAACAAAAGTAATGTCCTCCCCTTTTTGTAATAACAAGATAGCTATTATTTTTCTCCTCCTTACTAAAGGAAATTTAGCTAACTTGTAACTCTCCCTTAAAAATTGACAATTAGCTCATAATTTCTTTTTAACTCCCCCTATCTAAATGCTAATAAAAAGATAGGGTAAAGAATTTTTACCTCCCCTACCATGGCCAATAAAATGGCCCAAATGGTAGTGGTTGATGCCACATCGGATGGGGCTCCCATCCATAGCTTGGAGGCCCGAGCATCGGCGCCGATCTCTAGTCTGGTGGTCGACGTGCGGCGGGTCCATCATTTGTTCGCCGTCTCATCGGTCTTCTTGTTCTTCTCCTTGGTCTACTCCTTGGTTCTCCCAACTCGAGTTGACCAGCCTTGAGCTTGTAGGTCCAGTCCTTCATGTTGTAGTTATCCCTGAAACCTACAAAACAAGATTTCAATTCTTTCTTCGGTATCCAAGTGAGCTTGGATCCGGATCTGTTAGCGGATCTCTTTGATGGAGATCCTTTCTCAACTTTAGGGCTATAAAAATTATCTACTCTGTTGATTAATTTGTTAGAGTTTTCCCTAAGACATGCGATTTCTTTTTCTCTAATATTCATCTTAGTCTTTAAATCAGAAATTTCTATTTTTAGACTAACATTTTCCTCAATCAATTTATTATTTTCATTGATTAAATTTTTATTTTCTAATAACAAATTATTATCCTTAGGACTAGAGTTGCTTTCTAAGTCCTTAAGTTTTATTTCTAACCTATCATTTTCAGATTTAAGAAAGCTAAGGTTCTTTTTAATGCTTTTATTTTCTATTCTTAATGATTTACTAACATCAAATAGTTCATTAAAAGCTTCTTGTTAATCGAAATTTACCTCGTTGTCTGAGTCGTTTCCGCTTTCGCTATCACTTCCTCTGGATATGAAACCAAAGCAAACAGTTTCTTCTTCTATAGACTTTTCTTCTTCCTCGGAGCTTGAATCGTCCCAAGTGGCTTGGAATGCCTTCTTCTTAGATTTCTTCTCCTTTTCCTTCTTCTTCTCCTTTTTGAGAAGAGGGCACTCTGGTTGCAGATGCCCTTTCTCGTTGCAGTGGTATAACGTCTAGGGCTCTCCTTCTTCTCCTTCTTCTTCAATTCCCTACACAACTTGGAGAACTTTTTAAGTAAAATTTTAAAGTCTTCGTTGTTGAAACTTACCTCTCTATCTGACGCAGCTTTGAAGGAGAGAGTCTTCTTCGGTTTAGGCTCTAGTGTATCCTTCTTCTTCTGCTTCAACTTAGTCTCGTAGGCCATTAGATTGCGTAGGAGATCTTCCATGTTGAGCTCCTCCACTTCGTTTGCCTCCTTGATGGCGATGACTTTCTGTTCCCACTCTGGTTCGAGGGAACGAAGAAGCTTCCCTTGAAGCTCCCCCTTGATGAAAGTCTTCCCTAAGGCTTTCAAATTATTTACAATGAGAGTGAACCTAGTGTTCATCTCACTTAAAGATTCGTTAGGCTTCATAGAAAAAGATTCAAATTCTTGAGAAAGTAAATTTATTTTAGAAGTTTTTACCTTAGAGGTACCTTCGTGAGTTACCTCAAGTGTGTGCCAAATCTCGTATGCGGTGGTGCATTGCGAGATTCTGTTGAACTCCTCTGGGCTGAGCCCGCAATAAAGAGCATTCATGGTCTTCGCATTCAAAGAGAGTTCACGAATTTGTTGTTGCGAGTAGCCTCCCGCGGGTTTCTCTAGGATCTCAAATGGCGTCTCACACCTGGCCCAAATCGTGAAGTCATTGGCTTGAAGCCAAGTCTTCATCTGCAGCTTCCAGTAGGGGTAGTTGCTCCCGTCGAAGAATGGTAGATGGGACGTGGACTGCCCCTTGGAGATTCGGATTATGGAACTGCTCCCCTCCATGATCTTCTTGCCGGGTGTTACTCCGATTAGCAAGAACCTGCTCTAATACTAATTGTGGATTCCCTACTAGGAGGGGGTGACGTAATAAAATGCGGAATAGAATATAAACAATCTCACAAAAAATTCAATCACACAATGTGCACAATTATTTTTAGGTGGAAACTCAAACTGGGTGAAAACCACCACCTAACCCTCTCGAGTTAGGATTTTCCAATCAACCAAGTTGATCAAATCCAGTAAACGAATCACTTAAACGAGGGTGATTCAACCTCAATTACAATGACGCTACAAGTGCGAGGGTAGCGTTCCTCAACCCCTTCTCTTCACGAGAAGGATTTTGTCCCACGAAGGAGACGGGAATTCACAAAGTGAATACCCAACCAAATAACAAAGTAAAATAACAAATATAGTCCTATAGAGACAACAAAGATTTAAACCTAGCTTCTATAGGAATTAGGAAACTCCCCTTTGCAAGGAGTGCATCGAATAGATGACGCAGGTGCGTGAGCCACACGACGACACAACGTCGCTCTCGTGAACTACGATGGGAGAGCGGGTGCGCAAAGGCTTGATGCTCTCAAGATGTAGAACTTGAGCTTGGAGAGCAAGAGCTTTTCTTGGACACAAAAGAGTGTTAAAGTGTATTACTAGGTGTGTCTTGTGTATCTAGATGTATCTGGGTGTGTGTTTGTATGCAAGAGGTTCCTCTCTATTTATAGAGGCCTCATGAAAGATTTGGAAGGCTTTGGAAAGCTTCCATAGTCGTTGGGTGCAAAGCCCAAGAGAATCAGGTCGAAAACAGGAACAATGATTGCATTGATAGGGTTATCAGACGTCAGATCCTGGCATCAGACATCTGGGAAACCAATTTAAGACGTCTGGGAACAAAGTCAGACGTCTGATTTTAGGCGGGTTTCTTCCTGACTTGAATCAGATCTAAACAGGGTTCTAGTGCAAGTCCATCAGACGACATACAGGACATCTGGCACTATGTCTAGATGTCTGGAAACCTACTTTTTCTACGGGAATGGATTTCCAAGAGTTGCAACGACTAGAAAATCTCTGAGAAGAGATTTTGGGTCAACCGAGGCAAAACGGTCATTTATCAGACGTCTGGAAAGGCTTAAGGACGTCTGATAAGGCTCTAACGGTCATATCCTTCAGTGTTTGTTAAGCCAGCCAACGGTCCACTAATTGGACGTCTGGCAAAAACATCAGACATCTTCTAAGACATCTTGACTAAGGTCTGGATGTCTGATTTCATTAGACACAACTAACTAAGTCCAGCCTAAATGTTATCAGACGTCTAAATCAACAGTCAGACGTCTTAAAACATATTATCAGACGTCTGATTTTGGAATTAGACGTCTGAAAAAGCTGTTTGAACCCTATATTGGTTTTCTAAGTTCTCTACGGAAAACCTAAGTATCCTAAGGTTGTGCAGGTGTTCCTAGGACTACTGTTAGGGTACTTTGAGGCTCTTTAACATGATTTTCTATGGAATAAAAAGAGCAAGGAAATAAAGACAAAAGTAGATGAAAGAAATAAACAGAATTCTATCCTATTCTTCTTGTCCTTCCATCTTCAATCTATCACTCCTCGCGAATCTCCTCTGTTTTCCATCAAGCTCCTCCAATCTATCCTAGATGCGAGCTCGAACTCCGTCTAATAACGTCTCCATTTGCAATTGACTTGAAATCTAAGACTCCAAGTGCAAATGTTAAATGACACATGTTTTGTTATCATCAAAACAAACGATCATGGTGCTCTAGCACCAACACTAATTTCCCGCAAGAGCTTTGAGCCGAACCAGAAGGTCTGGCTCTTTGATTCTCGACTTAAGCTCTTTCCTGGCAAACTTAGCTCAAAGTGGAACGGCCCGTTCATCATCGATTGAATATTTCCCAATGCAGTTGTTGAGATGTCTGACCCAAAGATGGGTAATTCTTTCAAGGTCAATAGATAACGTTTGAAACCTTATGTTGATCATGTTATTCCATAACTCATCTCAGACAAGGTTGCTTTAACCTTAATGTGACTTCTTTGATTGGACTTCGCCTTGCTGATGGCATTAAACTCAGCACTTGTACAGTTTGACTCAGAGCTGACCCAAACATCATGGAATACAGGTGATGTTTTCTTCATTCTACCTTGCTTCTCATGCCTTTTATTTTCAATGAGGACATTGCATCAGCTACGTATGGGGGGTGGATCATTTCTGAATCATTTTGTTAGCTCTGTGGCATTCTTGTAAATTTTGCTTATTTTTCTCTTTATTTATTAAAAAAAATTGAATTAGGAAGAAGAACTTGGGCTTTAGAAACTTTTCAATCCTAGAGAATAATACTGAATGACCTGGACACTTAGACCCTTTAGGTTTTCAGGCCTAATCAGCCCAGGTGTCAACTAAAATGTAGACTTGTTTGTCAAGTCCTTGCCATTGTAAATTCAAATTTTAATTGGTTAATAAGTTGGGGTGATAAGTACACAACTTATCAACCTTCCCTCTGATTTGAGGAGACTTTAAGTCTAAGCATCTACACACTATTTGCACTGACTCACTTTTTGATGATTTCTATGAAAATTGGGTAGCTAATGAACCTTCTAAGGTCGTATGGCTAGCAGGTTATCGTGGGTAACAACCCATTGGTTTGTTGTCCAGAGCCCAATCACACGACCATTCTCTTCTTGCTGCGTTTTGGTAAATCTTAGATTAGGGAAGTCACCTACCTAGGAAAAAAAAGAAAACAAATAGAAAAATATCCAAAAAGAAAAGAAAAATAGAAAAGAAGAAAAAGAAATAAACCACACTTCACCGCACGAGTATGGCTAGCAAGTTATCATGGGTAACAACCCATTGGTCAGCTGTCCAGAACCCAGCTCACAAAAATGCATGTTTAATTCCAAACACTTAGGAAGAAGTGGAGAAGTAGAATAAACCAGAGAGATATACACTAGGTTTGCCCTTGTGTTGACCCTATAAAAATAAAAGTAGGGAGAAAGCTACCGATTGGATAGATACACCTTTAGGCAGAACTTCTTTTAAGGTCACCTAGGGGCACAGAAACCCAAAGTCCGTTCTGATTGCCGATCAGTAAGTCTAACACTTCACATGAAAGGATGCTTAAAATTTAGAGTTCTCATCAAACCTTGGGTGAGTTGAGTGGACGTAGAAAGCTACTCCGATACCCTAAACTCAAAAATCCAAAAAAACAAAAGAAAAAAAAGAAAAAGACAAAGATCCTTCTTTGATTAAGGCGAGTGCTTGAGGTAGTTTGCATTTTGCCAGACACCCGAGTGTTGTTGTGCCTCTGTAATTCAGGTCTTAGTTCAAATCCCTAAGTGTTGACAAATAACTTTTGCCCAAGAAATTTGATTCTAATTCTCTTATAAATAGCATGTAGTTTTGCTAGGGACTAGCAAAAGATAGGCATGGTGGTGTAATGTAAACACGTTTATATCACATAAACCATCTATTTATGCGTGTTCTTAGGCATATAGTTGCATTATACATTATAAATATTGCATAACATGCATAATCTTATATTTAGGTTAGATTGTATAAAGTTTAGGTTAATTTTCTCTTTTTATGGTCAGGGAATAGGGTAATATTTTATCGGGGCCTCAGATTGAATATCCAACCGTACAGATCTGATCAGGGTGACGATCGGAGTTCAATGACTCTAACATCGCCCCGATCATACTTCCGTAGCATCAGATGTGGTCAGAGAAAGATCTGAGATCAAGGAGCCAAAATGGTGTAAATCCATACTTCAGATGAAAAATCCATCTGCACTGATGGGTTCGAATTGATGATTGCAACCCAATGGCGTGAAAATCGATTCAATCCGACATCTGTGGCACCATCTACAACATAAAGAAGATGGACAACCAAGATGGTGCCACGTGGCACCATCTCAGCCACCCAAATTATCCAAGGCTCGCCACTGCTCTGTCTCTCCTCATGCGCTCTCCATATTTGGGCCATTGGATCTTGATCCAATGGCCATGAACACACCACGTCGCTCTCTGTCGAGCTGACGCTCTCATTTGCTGAAGGTTAAGGGCATTTGATCTTGACCATTGGATCGAGATCCAACGGTCAAGAGCGAAGCACCTTAAAGCATAAGTGTGACTCAAGAGAGGCCGTAGTGCAGTGGTCGAGGTGTTACGCTCGCAGGGGCCACATGTTCAAATAGAGCACAGAGCCCCTCCTCCTCACGTGCAAGCGTGAAATCAAGCCACCCAATCAAGCGCCAACGGCCCAGATCTTTAGATCAAGAGGACGCGATTCGACACTAGATGTGCATGTCCAATCAAACGTGCCAAGTGCTCGACTTGAAGCACTGGTGAGTGTGATTCTAAGGCGTCAGATCATGATCCAATGGCGATGAAGAGGTTGCGTTGCCTCTTAATGATAGAAGACAATGAGGCGCGCATGATCTAAGCCGTCGAATGAGAAGATCGGACGGCTGAGATCTTCTGAAGGCGAGGCACTCAACTATTAAAGATGAAGAGGTGTGAGAGAAAGTGACTTAAGCTTATGTTTTGGGCTTTAGTGATGAATAAATCCGTCACTAAAGAGCCTGACATCAATGCTTTAAACTTGAATTGACCAAATTGCCCCACTATTCTTCACCTATAAATAGCCCTACGAGCCCCTCCAAAGCTCTACCTTCACCTACCTTCACCTCTTTCCCTCTCCAAAGCTCTAAAAAAGCTTGTCCCAAACCCAGGATACTCCTCTATAGTTAAAATCAAAATTTATCCACTTCTCACCCTGTTCGTGGAGCTCCCGTGGTCGTCTTCACACCCCCGTTCTGGAAGTGGATCCCTCAATGACGACGTCCTACCTCACCCCTAGTTCTTCCCTCTTCGTTCTCCGTCTTCCATCTCCATTCTCCATCTTCCAGGCATAGCCCGTCCCGGCTCATTCTCCAAGCAGCCGATGAGGAGGATAACTTCTCACCTCCCTTCTCTTTGTCGCTTTCCACATTAGATTTACCACTTTCTAGTTGTAAAAATACTATCTCTGTTCGAAGGACTTTTCTCACCAAAGCCCTTTCTCTCTCTACACCTATGAGTCATCGCCATTACCCTCCTCATCCTTTCATCCAGAATCCTAGACATGGAGAAAGAGTGGCGAAGGGCAATGGGAGGTGATGGCGAGGGTGCAGCTAGGGTTGGGGATGAGGGTGATTGGAGGACATGGAGATCGAAAAACTGGAGGAGGAGGGAGAGGAGATGGCCGTCTCGTGAGGGTGGGGTAGTCAAATTTGGTTCAAGAAAGGGCTGGAAGAGGACAAATGGAGAGGTCTTGTGCTATAGGTGCAGAGGAGGAGGGCATATGGTGGTGATATATAGAAATCCCCTTGTGTGCCTGGCGTGTGGAGGAGATGGACACAAGCGTGACTCGTGCACAAGGGTGCAGCTGCAGTATATGAAGAAGAACCTTTAATGCCTAAAGCAAGAGGGACTGGAGGAGCCATGGCTACCTCCGCCACCGACGCAGTTTGGCCACACGATTGATGTTGAGATCCCCTTCTCTAAGGATATTCTATCTGCAGAGATAATGTTGAGAGGTGCATTGGCAAGGTTATGACTGGAAATCCGTCTGCTGAAAAGTTCCATCAACTAGTGAGCTCCCTGTCCCTTGTCTCGTCAGGCTGGCAGATTGCCGTGTTTTCCCCAACCCATTTTCTTGTTTTTGGTCTTGGGATGATAGTTGTGGGAAGGCTAAGATTTCGCTCGAGTAATTTTGAAAACATCAATGTGTTGTGGAGGCTGGTTTCCCCTTTTGATGGGGCATCCCTGATCGTCCACCCCAGAGGATGGGTACTGATTAGGCCATATTTGTTGGTGATTTGCGTGGATCTCATAACAGAAAGGGTTCGAGTTTGGAAAACCCGTTGTCGTAGTTCGATTCACGAGAAAATCCGTCGATCAGATAAAATTTATAACCGAAACTCGAAAAGTGAGTCCCAGGTCGAACATAAGGAGTCAAACGTTTCATTCTATAAAAATCTACGCTTCACTTTTATTTATTTTTGTCATTTTGATCTTTTCTAATTTTTTTGGTATTTTTAGCAAGCAAGAGATCTGGTCGATGACTTCTAGCTAATCTACTGGCAACAATATAAGAGAGAGAGAGAAAGAGTGAGAAACAATCATCTATTTATAAACGAATGTTTGTTACACTACGAAAGTGGAAAGTATACACTATGAAAGTGTAAAAAGATAGAATGAGGTGAGAGAATCCCCCTCGATGGTTGCTCAGAGGATGACTCACTCTGACGTCGCCAAAAGGAAGGTGGTGAGTAACGAGATGAAGGAGGACGGAGGGTGGGTCAGGACGACGTCGTGGCGAGGATCTTTTTCTCGAAGGGCGGTGAGAGGATAGCCACGGGATGCTCCACGAATGGGGATGAGAGGTAGGAAAACTATTTTCTTTTCTACTATAGAGTAGCATCCCGGGCTTGGGACAAGCTCTCTCTAGAGCCTTGGAGGTGGTGAGAGGAAGAAAGGAAGAGATGGTTTGGAATGGTGGTGGATAGGTCCTTTTATAGTGGAGGAGGAAGAACAAATTCACATCTGGGTCATTATTGACGTCCATAAATGTCACCCTTTCTGTCGCTAAAGTACGTGCCTTCAATTCCTTTGCAAACGTGCACAGGCCATTGGTGACAGCTGCAAACGTCCATAAACGTCACGGGCCATTAGGAAACCTATGAGATACCTAAATCTCTCATGCATTCCCATGAGAGATTAAGAAGATTGTGGGGCTCAAGACCAGATTAGTTGGAAAGGGAATTTCCTAAAGAGTCTCCAATTCAATTTTTGGAAAGTTTCCTCAATCAATCAAGGAAAACTCTCCAAATGAAGCTTGTTGGAGTAGGATTCTTGAGCGATAATGGTAGAAGGACCCATTTGTAAAGAACAATGATAAAGTTAGGCACCATTTAGTAAGGAATTCGAAAGTTAGGGGCATGTGTGTGAGAGAAAAGCATCAAACTGAACCAAATTGCAAACTAAGTCAAGACAATCTCTGATTGGGCCCAATTTTAGTAGAAACCTAATTTAGACCCAAGGAATTCAATGGTGAAATTATATTTTGGTTTCAACCAAGTTTGACTGGGTAATTTATGCAAAAGTCTAAATTAGGGCAAAAGTCTATTTGAGACTTTATTTTAGGTCAAAATGGGTTTTGATGGTTAAATTGAAGGTACCAAACCTTAGAGAATATTTTTATATGATTCTTAGAGGGTTTATGTAAATTTTATCCTAACCATAACCTCAGTAGATTAAGCAAGTCTATTTTTAGGGTTTCGATATCATTTAATTCCTGAAATGCACGAAAATCTTTTTCTGTTTGTACGGACTCACTTGTTAGACATTTAAGATCATTTGACCTTTGATTAACCTCTGAGAAACCCCATGATTGTACTGCAATTGAGATATACTGCTAAAACTGTAGTTTTACCCATATTTTCTTGTATTTCTCTCAGAATGATTATGCAATGAATTATGATCCTCTAGCTGTTATGTAGGAGCATTTAATAATGGAATATGACTAAATAAAGCTAGATATGGCTGATGATGATGTTTTCATCAACAACTGTGGCTTAAGGAAGGGGAGGCAAATACAACACTTTTCATCTTGCTGCCAGTGCTAGAAGGAGATTTAACCTCATTTCTTCTATCAAAATTGGTGAGAGAAACATTTCCTCCACTTGTAAAATAAGGAATGAAGTTGTATGCTACTTTAAAAAAATATCAAAGGCTGCACCTAGAGGTATGTAGAGGATGGCTGCGACTGCATTCCCATGTGTCAGTGATGATCATGCTGCAATGTTGGTTGCCCTTTTACTGAACAGGAGGTTGTGGAAGCTATCAAAGACTTAAATAATGAGGGAGCTCCAGGCCGGATGGGGTTCAAGTCCTATTTTATAAAGAAATGTGGTGTGTTCTTAAGGAGGAAGTGATGGGGGTTATACATGAGTTTGAAAAAGGAAACTCTGGTTTGAAAGGCTAAACAAATCATACCTTTTATTGTTACGAAAGAAGTTGAGAGCGGAATGTTTCTTTGATTATAGGCCTATTGCGCTGTCGAACTCCATATATCTAATCATTAGCAAAATTCTCGCAAGTAGAATTTATGGAGTTTTGCAAGGCTTGATTATGCCTGTTCAGTCCGCTTTTTTACATAGGAGGTCTCTGCAAGAATCATCTATTATGGCTCAAGAAATGGTGATGGGTTCGCATAGGAGAAAGTTGAAGGCCTTCCTATGGAAGGTAGATTTCTCTAGAGCATATGATTCAATCTCGTGGTCGTACTTATGGGAAATTCTTAAAAGAAGAAAGTTCCCCCCTCTTTGGATCCTATGGATCAAATGGTGCATCACAACTGCTTCCTACTCCCCCTTGATAAATGGGAAACCTTGTAAAGCCTGGATACAGCCTCAATGTGGGGTGTGGCAAGGTTGTCCCTTGGCCCCACTGATTTTTAACTTTGCTATGGATACTTTAGCCAGATATGCATGCAAGTTGGCAGAAGATGGGTTGATAAGGGATTATTCGATGACACAGTCTCCAATATGCAGATGACACAATCATTTTTGTAGAAGGAGGGAAGAGGGAAGCACAAGCACTCTATTATATGGTTGACATCTTTGGAGAAATTTTCGGTCTAAAGCTAAATGGAAGCAAATCATCTCTAGTTTGCTTTGGTATGAACGGTAATGATTAGAGTGACATCTCTTCCATCTTAGGCACATCTATGGTCTCATGCCAATCAAATATCTGGGCCTACCACTGAAGTGTACAAAAATGAAGAAGAACGATTGGAATTTTCTCTTCGAGAAGGTGGCTACAAAGTTAGAAGGCTGGAGTAGTCAATACTTATCGAAAGGGGGGAGGTTTATTTTTTTAAATTCAATGATTAATCTATTCTAGTCTTCTTTTTCGTCTTCAGAGCTCCAAAATAAATATGGAAGAAACTTGATGCCATGTGCAAGAGATTCGTCTGGAAAGGGGCTTCTCACCAAGGTACTTTCTTCCAACCTATTAAATGGGATACAATTTGCTCTCCTAAGAAGTATGGTGGCATGGGAATAAGATCTCTCAAGGAATTTAATGAAGCTTTGCTTTTAAAATGGGCAGTTAGCCTGCTGTAAGGGGAACAGAGGCCTTGGGCAGAGATTATGCATGACAGTTGATGTAAACACGTTTACACTACTTAAGATGTCGATTTATGCTTGTTCTTAAGTGTAGGATTGCATTGCATGCTATAAATATTGCATAACATGCATCATCTTGCATTTAGAGTAGTTTGAATAAAATGGAGGTTAATTGTCTCCTTTCATGTGCTTGGATAGGGCAAACTTTTTATCGGAGCCTCGGATCGAAGAACATACCGTACGAATGTGATCAGGTCGACGATTGGAGTTCAACGACTCCAAGATCGCCCTAATTAGGCATCTGTAGCATTTGATAGTGACCGGGGAACCCTAGAAGATCAAGGGTCAAGATGGTGTAAATCCACACTTCAAACGACAAATCTGACCACACGGATGAATTCGGATCGACGATCGCAGCCTAACGATGCAAAAATCGAGTCAATCCGACACCTGTGGCACATCTACAACATCCAGAAGATGGATGGCCAAGATGGCGCCAAGTGGCGCAACTCGACCACCCAAATGCCCGCACGCACCCGCTGAAGCTCCTGCATCTGCCCCTCCCTGCCGTTGGATCAAGATCCAATGGCTGTGGATGCGGCGCCTTGAAAACGACCGCACGACCATTTGGGCGAGGCAGCGCAGTGGTCCAGCGCCTTAACGCGAGGCGCGGACACGAGTTCGAGTTGCGGCATGCGGGCGAACGGTGCGGAATCGCGTGAGCGGGTGAGCGTCAGATCATGATCGGGCGACCGTCCGCGCTTAATAGCGTTGACGTGCTATCGCACGCCTGCGCCTCACGCGGCATCACACGTGGGCGGGCGCACTTTGAGGAGCACGGGAGGCGCATCTTAAGCTGTCCAATCTCGCGATCGAACGACCGAGATTCGTTGAACATGCAGCATGCGTTGAGCGCGAGCAGACGAGCGGGTGCGCGCGGGCAGCGCCCACTACACCCATGTTGGGGCTTTAGCGACGATTTTATTCGTCACTAAAGACCCCTTATTTAATGTTTTAAAGATGTAATGTCCAATTTGCCACCACTCCTTGCAACTATAAAAGGAGACCCCCTCCACACGAAATTCTCATTCCTTCTCTTCTCTACCTTTCCAAAGCTCAAATGAAGCTTGTCCCACACCCGGGATGCTTCTCGAGAGATAAAGTCCAAATTTTCGTCCCCCTTTGGAAGTGGATCCCACGGCGACGATGACGTGCTGCCCCGTTCCTATTCTTCTGCTTCGTCCTCCTTCGTCCTGGTTTGTCCTCCTTCGTTGAGGCATTGTCTCGTCTGGCTCATCCTCCAAGCAACCGTCGAGGAGGATATCTCTCTCCCTATTCTTTTTACTGCTTTCTAGTATAGATTTACTACTTTCTAGAGTAGTTCTGCTTGTCCTCCAAGCGACCGTCGAGGAGGATATTTCTCCCTCTATTCTTTTAATACTTTCTAGAGTAGATTTATTGCTTTCTAGTGTAATCATTTTACCGCTTTCTAGTGTAATGAACAATCGTTCTAATGATGGAAATTCTATGTTTATTCTACATCTCATTTTGATTGCTATTTATAATATTCTCTCTCTCTCTTACTCTCTCTCTTCTATTTATTGTAAATAGTTAGATAGTTTTAAATTGAATTACTTCATGACAAATAAAAACAAATGCATAGTTTTTAAATCAAACGTCCGCCTCCCTGTGTTCGACTCGGAATTTTCATTTCTGTATGAATTTTATTTGTTGAACACAAGTTCTTCGCTTTCAAACTACAATGACAGGTTTTTCAAAACCAAACACATTAGCATAGCAATTCGTACGTTCAACATTTTGGCACCGTTGCTGGGGAGGCGACGATCTTTGATTTTTTTTCTTCGCATTTTCTATCTTACAAATCATTTACCTCACTTCTCTCCTTTCTTATTGTGATTGCAGGTACTCTTTCGAGACAGGCAAAAGCGGTAGATTGGAGTAAAGTGTTGTAGAAGGATTTGTAAGTTATCCCCCATTCTTCCCCCCTCCATAGATTTCATTCGCCACATTAAATCCAAATTCCAATTAACCTAGGTGTTTGCATAAATCCTAGGAATAGTTTGCTGTTTGGATTCTCACTCACATTCATTCCACCTTTATTTATATAAAAACAAAAACAAAAAGATAATCTTGTGGAGCAGTTTTCAACAAACACACAACGTACACCCACATTCAAGGCACTTAACCGAATTGATTTGTTTCTACTCAACCAGGTTCTGATCTGTGGAACCGGTACACATAAAGCAACATGTAAAAGAGTAGAAATCATTCTAGGTTAACCATCTTTGTGTGCCTAACTTAGTGGTGCATTTGTGTCTAGTTGTTTGAGTTGTTTGGGCCGCACCAGTTCAATTAAAATCAACTCATTAAGTAGCTGCCACTTAGGTTCAACTATTAGGGATTTACCAGGCACTCCACATTCTTTTAAGTTTTAAAGGAAAACATTTTCACCCGTTCTTTCAAAACCTGGTGTGCCAACAAAACTTGTT
The DNA here is from genome assembly GCA_037157565.1 of Thalassia testudinum. Taxonomy (NCBI): domain Eukaryota; kingdom Viridiplantae; phylum Streptophyta; class Magnoliopsida; order Alismatales; family Hydrocharitaceae; genus Thalassia; species Thalassia testudinum. The sequence goes on along the minus strand of JAZHRO010000002.1, from coordinate 107,024,298 downwards.
TGAAAACACCTAAAGTTGAATCCTAAAAGCTACTAAGCAAGATTTGAATCTTAAAATTCACCACATCAAAAATAATCTTGCTTGAAAACCACTGGTTGTGCACTCACACACAAATCAATCAATCATTAAAGGCACAACCCATATAAAGGGACCATCACATTCCAAAGCACATTCAAGCCTAGCCCTAAATAAAGCAGAGTAGATGTTGGCCTTACGGATTCGACTCGCTCTTCAGAGCCCAGAACGAGATTATTTTCGATTAGTCTGTTTCTACTGTTCAATCTAATGTCTAGCTAGGGGATAGGAATCAAACGATCGCGGCTGGGGAGTACACTAAGAACCGGAGACGCAAGCCGAAGTAAGAACCTTCTCCCCAATCCCTCCTTCTAACTGGTTGGATTGAACAGACAGAAGTAGATCAAATCGTTCCTTTATCTCAAGATGGGTTTTAGGAGTCTATAGCTTTGTAGGCTAACCCACTTAAGGATAGGTTTGATTGTTTGTATTACAGGGCACCTTTCTTCCTCCCATTTCTCATGAATACTTCCACATATTACACGCATTCCCGCTCTTTCCCTCCTGTTTTGAATTATCCTCAACATGACGATTATTCTGACTCGTACTGTAATCAACCATCAGTTAGTTGGGATAATTCGGATTGGGGATACAGTTCTGGACCTCCGTGTTTAGGGTCTAACCCTGGACACTTTGATTGTGATTTCTATCCTTCTCATAGCCACATCGATTATAGATCGTCATCCTTTCATGAACAACCTAATACGATCTACAATCAAGAAGGATACACTGATTCTTACCCATCATCTGATTACACTGCCTTTAGGTCATCACCACCTTTTGAACAATCTGAAATGACCTATTATCAGGAAGGATATAACGAACCTCAATTCGTTAATTCCCCTGCATTGACCCCAAACCCGCCCAACCCTGAACCAACTCATTTGGTTTAGGGTAATCAGGTTCAAGATAAGGTTTTGGCTAACTTGAGGAATATCACTCAATCTTTAGAAGTTCAGCTGATACCTTGCATTGAGAGATTGGAGCCCCTGATTGAAATGATTCATGATTTGAACAAGTCTTTGTTGGATTGGCTCTAGGATGTTAAGGATAAGAACCCGGGTGAGTTTCTACTTGGGAAATTAGCGAAATTGAGGATGAGATTCATGGTTACTTTGATTCAATCATGGGATGATTCCCAGAATAAACCCTCTTTAGGAAAGCCAATGACAGAACCCACTTAAGCACCTATTGGGGGATACGTGTTATGAGGCTGACCAGATCGAATTAAAGCAACCAATTAAGGATGATTTGATTTCTTCACCTGAGATCCCTAAGCCAGAGTATGAGGAAACGTATGTCTCCATGGATCAGAAAGTGACAGATGATTTTGTGGCATACATTGATACGGATCCTGATTTCTTTGATGTGAATATTCAAGTTGCAAAGTCTCACATGAGTTTACAGAACACGATTTTTGTGAGACGATTGGGCCTAAGGAATCTGATAGATCATTTGATAGCCCAATAACTGAGGAAACTGATCTTATTAGGGCACGCATTACGAATCCAGACTCGCATTTTCTGGAGGATTCAATTCAATGCCCTGATTGGCAGTTACACCCCGTTGAGCTTATTGATGATTCTATTTCTGAGATAATTAGACCCAAGTCAATTCTAATTCAGCCACATCATATAGACTTGGAGATTTCAGACGGGGTGATTAATATGCAAGAGGTCCTGGAAATTGACATGCTGAATAAGGACGATAGGAGCTAGGAAGTTCTGATTTAGGAAGCTAGTTCTGGAGGAAGTACAAGACTGAGTCGAAGGGTTCCTATTAAGCTAAAACCATCAAACCAAGACCCTTACGACATTTGTTTTGAGGATGTCAAACCCAAGCACACATTCAATGATTATCCTTTTGAGCTTGAATTCTCTGTAACCCGACTTTTTGGTCTTGGGTTGCATCCTTATAAATCGCAGGCCCAACCCTACTTGCATACTGATTTTAGGTTTTAGGTAATTTTTATCCAGAACCTAAGATATTCTCGATTATGGGGTATGGGTTTGCATCACAATCTGGTCCACATTTGTGGACCTCTACTGATAGGTCAGAGGATTCTTTTGTTTATTCTGATTCTGACCTACACCTGTGAATTCTTCATTTCTCTTCTTTGTATAGTGTGCCTAGCTGAAGTAACTAAACTCAGCATTTATAAAGTTCTTTTTAGTTTCTATCTCGAAGCGGATCTGACATTCACGTAATTCAGGTGCTTTCTACGCTATTCCACTCTGTTTTATGTCTTTTTAATACAATGAGGACATTGCATTAGATAGGCATGGGGGGTGGATATTCATCTCTGAATTCATTCGTCAGCTTCGTAGATTTGTTTTATTTTCTTTTATTAAAAAAAATGTGGAATTAGGAAAGAGAACTTAGGTTTAAGAAAATTTTCAATCTTAGGAAATACTACATTATGGTTTGAACACAAAGACCCTTCAGGTCTTTGGACTTAATCCGCCCGTGTATCCACTAAAATGTGGATTTGTTTTTCGAGTCCTCGCCAACCTAAATTCTGTTTTAATTGGAGTAAATAAGTTTGGGTGATAAGTACACGACTTATCAACCTGCCCTCTGATTTGAGGAAATTTTGAGTCTTAAGCATCTACACACTATCTTGTCGCTGACTCGTTGTTCGACGATTTTAACGGAAATTGGGAAGCTAATGAACCTTCTAGGGTGATATGGCTGGCAAGTTATCGTGGGTAACAGCCCATAGGTAGGTTATCTAGAGCCCAGTCACTGGACCTTTCTCTTTTTGCTGCTTTTAGGTAAATCTTAGACCAGGGAAGCCACCTACTAAAAAAAAATCAAAAAAAAAGGAGAAAAGAAAAAAAGAAATCAACCACACTTCCCGCAGGAGTATGGTTGGCAAGTTGTCGGTGGTAACAGCTCATCGACCGGTTGTCCAGAACCCAGCTCAATAAATGCACTAAAAATTCCCAAAACACTTAGGAAGAAGCGGAGAAGTAGAATAAACTGGGGAGATATACACTGGATTCACCCTTGTGTTGACCCCGTAAAAATATAAAAGCAGGGAGAAAGCTACTGGTTGTAAAGATACACCTTTAGGCAGGATTCTTTTTGAGGTCACCTAGAGGCATAGAAATCTGAAGTCTGTTTTAATTGCCGGTCAACGAGTTTATCACATTCACAATTAGATGTTTAGAACTTAGAGTTCTCATCAAATCTTGGGTGAGTTGAATGGCCATAGAAAGCCACTCTTTAACCCTAAAACTTGAAAATCTAAAAAAAAAAAAATTTAGAAAAGAGGAAAAAGAGAAAAAGAAATTTTTCTTTTTTTAAGGTGAAGGCTTGAGGCAGTTTGCATTTTGGCTGATACTCGGGCACGGTTGTGTCTTTGAAAGTTCAAATCCTAAGTAGACAGTTTCTTAATGATTGAAAAATAACTCATGCCCAAATAATCCAACCTAATTCTTTTATAAATAGCATATAGTTTTTGCTAGGGACTAGCAAAAGATAGGCATGGGGGTATGATGTAAACACGTTTACACTACTTAAGATGTCTATTTATGTATGTTCTTAAGCATAGGATTGCATTGCATGCTATAAATATTGCATAACATGCATCATCTTGCATTTAGAGTAGTTTGAATAAAATGGAGGTTAATTGTCTCCTTTTATGTGCTAGGACAGGGCAAACTTTTTATCGGGGCCTCGGATCGAAGATCCAACTGTACGGATGTGATCAGGGCGATGATTAGAGTTCAACGACTCCAAGATCGCCCTAATCAGGCATCTATAGCATCTGATAGTGACTGGGGAACCCTAGAAGATCAAGGGCCAAGATGGTGTAAATCAACACTTCAAACAACAAATCCGATCACACGGATGGATTTGGATCGATGATTGCAGCCTAACGACGCAAAAATCGAGTCAATCCGACACCCGTGGCACCATCTACAACATCCAGAAGATGGACAGCCAAGATGGCGCCATGTGGCGCCATCTCGGCTGCCTAAATGCCTGCACGCACTAGCTGAAGCTCCCACATCCGCCCCTCCCCTTCGTTGGATCAAGATCCAACGGCTGTGGATGCAACGCCTTGAAATTGACCGCACGACCATTTGGGTGAGGCAGCGTAGTGGTCCAACGCCTTAACGCGAGGCGCGGACGCGAGTTCGAGTCACAGCATGCGGGCGAGCGGCGCGGAATCGCACGAGTGGGCGAGCGTCAGATCTTGATTGTGCGGCCGTCTGCGCTTAATAGCGTCGACGCGCTATCGCACGCCCGTGCCTCACGCGGCATCACACGCGGGCGAGCGTGCGTTGAGGAGCGAGGGAGGTGCATCTTAAGCCGTCCGATCTGGCGATCAGACGGCTGAGATTCGTTGAACATGCAGCATGCGTTGAGCACGAGCAGACAAGCTGGTGCGTGCGGGAAGCGCCCACTACTCCCACGTTGGGGCTTTAGCGACGGTTTTATCCATCACTAAAGACTCCTTATTTAATGTTTTAAAGATGTAATGTCCAATTTGCCCCCACTCCTTTCAACTATAAAAGGAGACCCCCTCCACACGAAATTCTCATCCCTTCCTTCTCTTCTCTACCTCTCCAAAGCTCAAGAGAAGCTTGTCCCACACCCGGGATGCTTCTCGCGAGATAAAGTCCAAATTTTCGTCCCCCTTCGGAAGTGGATCCCGCGACGATGACGACGTGTTGCCCCATTCCTGTTCTTCTGCTTCATCCTTCTTCATCATGCTTCGTCCTCCTTCGTCCAGGCGTATTCTCGTCCGGCTCGTCCTCCAAGCGACTGTCGAGGAGGATATCTCTCCCTATTCTTTTTACTGCTTTCTAGAGTAGCTCTGCTCCTCCTCCAAGCGACTGTCGAGGAGGATATTTCTCCCTCTATTCTTTTAATGCTTTCTTGAGTAGATTTATTGCTTTCTAGTGTAATCATTTTACCACTTTCTAGTGTAATGAACAATCATTCTAATGATGAAATTTTATATTTATTCTACATCTCATTTTGATTTCTATTTGTAATATTCTCTCTCTCTCTTACTCTCTCTCTCTCTTCTATTTATTGTAAATAGTTAGATAGTTTTAAATTGAATTACTTCGTGAGAAATAAAAACAAATATGTAGTTTTTAAATCAAACGTCTGCCTCCCTGTGTTCGACCCAGAATTTTCATTTCGGTATAAATTTTATTTGTTGAACACGAGTTCTTCGCTTTCAAACTACAATGACAGGTTTTTCAAAACCAAACATGTTAGTGTAGCAATTCATACGTTCAACAACAGTTATGGGGTGGCAAATGATGAGAAGAGTCGTCTGAACCCCCTCAAGCCTTCTCCTTTTTGGGCCTCTGTGGTGCTTGCTATGGCTGATAATTGGAACTTGTTCAAGTCAGTCTTACGAGATGGAAGAAGCTTTACATTTTGGATTGAAAAGTGGGCACCAGGTGGGGTGTTAAAGGACAGATATCCTCTTGCCTATTCGGTTCCTCCTAATAAAAATGCGATGGAGTATGATTATTGGGACATGGAATTAGAAAATAAAAGATAAATAATGACGAGGGGAATGGCTATGGAACCAGAACATGGGTGGAGTATGAACGCCTCGTACAGGAACTAAATGCCTTCAGACCTAAACCAGAGGAGTGCGATACATACAAATGGGAGGGGATTTTCTCTCCAATGGCTGCCTATGAAAAACTCATCATATCGTCCAGGTCGACAAAGGTAGATGAGATTGGGAGAAAATTATGGAAGTTGAAAGCTCCATTAAAGGTGCAAATATTTCTATGGTTATGTAGAAGGATGGTCTGATAACGGGTGACATGCAGCATAGGAGGATGGGCACCCTTGCCCAATTCTGTCAGCTATGTGGGTTACACAATGACTGCAGCCGTCATATCTTCTCTTCTTGCATGGTAATAGATTGTGTTTGGAGAAGGGTTTGCAAGGGCTTGATTCCCACATGGGAGAACTTATGGAAGATCTTTTTGGATACAAATAAGCCCCATGTGCCCATGGTGGAAGTGCTATGGTTGGTATGGAGAGCTAGAAATGAGAAATTATTTTAGGAGAGACCAGTGTGTGTGGATAATATTGTAAAGAATTGATGGATTCTCATACATATGTGGGGTTCAATCCTATAATCCTCTTTTTCTTCTTATATAGTCAATAAAAGCTCTCCTGGATTGCTATCGGTGATTTAATAGCTTCCCATTCTATTTCAAAAAAAAAGACACTAGCTCTATTATAAAAAATGTTTTGTTCTCTCTCTCTCTCTCCTTTAGTGTTAATATTGCAAGTAAAGTAGATTCATTGTGATTATCCCATCTTAAAATTAAAATTACATAAAAAAATATAATTACAGATTGTGAATCAACGTAGCATCCTTATGTTCGATCTGGAATTCCTTTTGAGTTTCAGTAAATTTATTTATTGAGAGATTTTCTCATAAATTGCGCTACAACGACGGGTTTTCCAAACTCAATCTTTTTGTGACGATTTTCTACCTCAACACCAAGCTCCAGCAAAGCCCTCCGCATGCTCCACTACACCAAATCATCGGCTATCGGTTCCTACACTTTCGTTGTTCCTCGCCCACCAAAATCGGCCAGTCAACACCCCCACCTGACACCACCCTCACTGCACCACCTTTTCGACCTCACCAGACCTCCACACACACCCTCACGCAACTCCACAACCACCATCACACTCGTCGACGGGTAAGTCCACTTTAGTGGACCATTTTATAGCCTAAGTTGGTAGTTCTTATGTTTTGGATTGTATTAATATATGAAAAATAAATGCATGTCCTAGGATTACATAAATAATTGTGTGAATTTCTTTTGGCTGCAGGAATAAATAGAGAAGTTGGCTCGTGGTGCCATTGTGGCCTCTCCCATTTACCTTGAACCCAATTTTCACTTCAAAATCCCAATTAGACTAAGACCTATACCTACAACCTAAGCCTACTTAAGCCAAATCCAACGTCACCTTATCTCTCTGCACAATCATCAGACACTCAAATTTCATACTTAAGACGTCTATAACATATCATGGACGTCTGTTGTACCCAATCTACACCACCGCCTTCCCCCTAGCAACAACTGCCATCCCTTATCCTAATGCACTGCCCACTCCACACCGCTCCTTTCTCCAACTGCAAAATAACCCATACGCTTTATCTTCCTTCTCCCCCTAGCGGGGACGTCTCCTCCATCCTCCACCATGCAACAGGTGTGCACCATGAATTAGACATACATCGTGGCCTGGGCGCACCTTGTGCTTAGAGCATGCACCGTGCTTCTCCACCATCTCCACTGCAAAGGTCGTGTGGTGACAGCACCGACCTAACCACTGCCATCGCCTTCTTCTTCTTCTTCTTCTTCAACCCGCCACCTTCCTCAACCTCGAAAGAACCCAACTGCCACCTTCACACTCGCACGACCAACCGCGCGGCCACCGGCCACGCGCGTGTGCAGCAATGCATCCCCTCGTGCACCCTTGCATGTGCGCCATCTCGCCACCAACATGCCACAGCCACGCACGTGCTGCATGCATGCCACCACTACAGACCACTCTCCACGCACCTTCCACGTGCACTAGCAACAAGTGCATGCCCGCGCTCCAGCCTGCATGCGTGCACCTGGCTTCTTCCTCTTCTTCCTTCCACCTCCACCTGCAACTCCAAACAAAAGAACCCAAATTGCAACCCCCCTCCATTGCCAGCCACACCACCTCGAGCCATCTCCTTCTCCGCCAAAAGAACCAGAGTGTCTGCCTCGACCTCACGAGGGTAGCCACGCCCTCGGAAATTGGCCACAATAGCTCCTTCTCCAATGCCAACCACCACGCCATCTGACCAATCGTCCTCCAACCAATCGCCGGTGGCCACCTTTGGCCTCCCCATCACCGCCATCGTGCCCGTCTCTCTCCCACGCCTGCCACCAAGCTTCAATCGGTCGGCAACCAGTCCTCCATGTGCACGAAGAGGAGAGAAGGAAATTCCTCTGTTTTGGATTTCATTAATATTTATGAATCATGCCATTTCCAGATGCACTATTCATTTATTTTCTTGATTTAATATATTGTAGAAAATTGCATAGACATCCCCCTCTTTAATCTGAATTACATATGATTGAGTTTTTCTTATGAATGACATAAAACATGGAATATTTGTTATAGTATATGGGTGCTATTGGGTAGGAGATTAATACTAACGTTGTTTGCTCTTACAAGATCATTAATTAATAGAATATTATATTGTGGTAATTTTTCATGTGCACACTTACACTTTTGATTAATTATTTAAATTGAGAATTTATATTGGAAATAAGTTGCACTAGTCAGTATGCACACCTGCTAATATTCTCGAATAAACGAGACATCACTCACGAGTTTAATAGACTAATTCCTCCCTATGGAGACGACCAAACTATTTTCGTGGTTAGATTTTGAGAATTAAAATATTTTGAAAAGTGATTTTCTACCACGTGACATACTACAACGATGCAACATTTTATGTTAAAGATTTCAACTAAAACGAAGATTTCACTTTCAAATGGCGCCGTTGCCAGAGAGGAAACACACTTATTAATTTTTTTAGGAAATTTATATTATTTTTATGCTATTACGAAGCTTGTTTGAATCATTGATCTATTTCTTTTTCCTGTCGAGGAACATCTGTTTGGAGGAAATGAATGCGGCGGGCGCGCATGATGGAGGCGATATTTTTGGTGGACCTTGATGCCACTTGGAGGCCAGCAACGAGTGCTTGTGGGCCTTGATCCCACGCACGTGAAGGCGTACGAAGGAGCCTTTTTCTGATTTAGTCATTAGATCTTAGTTTAGATTTAGGTTAGATAGACATTAGCACTTAATTTCTGTCTTGTGAACTCGTGTTGGGCATTTTTGGGAATGTATTCCTAGTGCTTTTATTGCTTATCGCTCTTGTATGCGGGAGCGTATTTTCGAGAGTGTGTTCCCATTTTATTTAGATTATAGGATTATTCAAATTGTTTGAACTGCATGTTGGTTAGTGAGTTAGTTAGATTAGGATTGTTTGCTTATTATTATTAAAAAAAAAATTGAACTGCTTGCTAGAAGCTGCATCTCTATAGGGAGACCATCTAGGATTGAATGAGCAGCATCTAGTTTATTTTTACTACATCACATACATCCCTGCATTGAAGAAAGCTGGAGTAAGGTACGTCTTCTCCTTAGCATCAAATACCCATCATACATCTTCATTGGACTTAAATTCAAGACCACTAAAGTGTTTGAATCAAATTAATTCAGTGGTCACTTTAAAAATTGGGACTGCTAAGAGGTTGGACCTTAAAATCTGTGACTTAAAATTATGTGCAAAAGGATCTTGTTTGCGAGATTTCAAAACTCAAAATGCGAAGATGAAATGCACACCTTAGACACTGTGCACATCACACATAAGGTCACTAGATAAATTTCTACCTCTCCTCTTTTGCACCACAAGGGAAGTTAGTTAGAAATCAACAAGCCTATCCACCAAGTTACTTCGGTTACTTGTGTGTGGGCTCAATTCGAGACTTCCGTCCCTTGCGAGTAGGTTGTAGGCACCAACGACGGTCAGCCTAGGAAACATAATTCTTGCAAAACACATTTGGCCACCAACTGAACATTTAATTTTATGACCTAGAATCTACTAAAAATAGATCCCACTGTATTTGCTTTTGTTTTGACAGTGATAGAACTCTCTAGGAAGTTTCTGCTTGTGTTCTGATTTCTTTTAAATCCTAAGAGAGTTTAACCTGTTTAATTGAAAGAAAGGGACTATCCTTACTCCTATCATTTTAACCAGGATCCCATGCCCCGAGCGTATCCATCCTTTGATGGGTACATTGACAATTCATGGGATCATTCATATTCCTATCTTGGGAGTACTAGCCCGATAGCTCCCACTTCTGAGCAGATCCTAGGAGTAGAATTTTCCAACCCTGGAATCCCTACTACTATGTAAACACCCAACCCTCCCACCCTTCATGATTTTCCGTATCGAGGTTGGACCGATACCCCTAGGAAACCAGAGCCTGATACTGGCTATCCTCCCCAATCTGATAGAAGTAGCCTCTCCTCTTTTATGATAGAAATGAAAAAACAACAAAAGGAAATGATGGAATCTATGGGAGAGATGTTGAGGAATAGTGTTTATCGAGGTGAGATCAATGTTATAATCAATGCGTCGTAGTATAATTGAAAACGCTTGAAAACAAATAAATTTTATTACTCAAAGTTTTAAGTTTGAGGTTGAACACAAGGAGCAAATTAGGGTTTAAAAATCAAGAGCACAACTTTAAGATTGAATATAATATGCAATGAAAATCAGAGTATAGTGCAAAAACACAATGTCAATGTATATAGAAGAAGCACAAAAAAGAAAATGGACGTTTGATTTTGGAAATCAGACGTCTTAAATATAAGGTTGCTATAGTGTTTCTATTGCTCTTCTCTGTTCTCTGTTCTCTGTCTCTGGCTGGCTTTCTTCCTTCTTCTTCTTTCTTCTATGATTTCTTTGTGCCTTAGCCTTCTTTCTGCCTTTAGCTTCTCTTTCTCTTTCAACCCTTCAGCTTCTTCATCTTCAATCCTTGCCTTCTCTTTGTTTGCCTTTGGCTCTTCTCTTTCTTCTTCTTCGATGTCTCTGTTGCTCCTTCTTCTTCTCTTTCTTCAGCCTTCACTTCTTCATCTTCAGTCTTGCCTTCTCCTTCCTTAGCTTCTCAGGCTTCCATCCTCTCCCTTGGCTTCTTCTTCTTCTCCTACCTACGAGAGCAAAACCTACCCCTACCCGCCCCAGCGATCTCTCTTCTTTCTCTCTTAGGCATACTCTCCTGGAGCCTTCTTGGGTAATTGGGTCAGGTACGCATGCCCGAGACCAGGCCCACCTGCGTGTGTGGTGGGCGAGGAGTGCAGAATGGTTGGGTATATGGGTCAGGGCCAGGTCTGTGGGCAGTGGGTCACGGATGAGGCAGTGAGGGTGAGTGGGACCTCACCCTGTGGTCAGGAGGCAATAAGCCTTTGTGACTTTTTCCTCTTATTTCGCGAAAGCCCGCAAGGGATGTTCCCCGATTGCAACAACTACATGGGGCGTCAGTGCCAATTGCTGGGCTGAGGCTGTGCATGAAGAGATTTTGTGTGACCTGGGGCATGTTGCCTGGAGCGAGGAGTCCTGGAGGGGGCTCCCAAGAAAGCTCCTTGCTTGCTTTAATGGCAGTGGAGACCTCTAACTCTGTTAGCAAGAAAACAGCCTCGTGGACTCGTCAGAAAGTTCAGGGAGCTTCACCTAAACACACCGAAGGTTGTGCAAGGGTCAACGTGGGTGGGGTGGCCAGAGCGTGCGTGCCTAGGTCACCTTGTGTGCGCGAAAGTGGGTGTGTTCAGGGGATGTTCTGGGGTCTTGGCGTGGTGAGTGGAGTGAGGGTTTAGGGTCATTGAGGTGTGTCGGTGCTTGTGGGGTAGTTGGCGAGGTGGATGGAGGCATGGAGTGGAGGGAACACCTCACCGGAGGTGGAGAAGGTGGTGGTGGTCTGTGGCATCAAGGCATGTTTGCAAGAATAAAAGACAGAAAAATGATGAGAAGGGAGAGAGGACTTAGCTGAGTGAAAATTGACGAAGGGGGATGCAGTGGAGGCGGTCGGCTCGTATTGCTATTGTCGGAGATGAAATACCCAGTGGTGGAGGATGGCGACGATGAAGGTGGCTATAGGGACGTCGGCTGGTGCGGCACGACACGGACGAAGAGGATAAAGAGAACCCTGCCACTGGTATTGTGGCAGAGCGACGAGAGAGAGAGAGGGGTCACCAGAGCTTGATGAGTTATTGACCGGAGGGGAAGAGAAGAAATCAAGGTTTTCTCATGCCAATTTCAAGCTTAGAGGCTGCAGGTTGATCTGGCCATGCTTTTATAGGCCTTGGCAGAAGGTCTTATGCTTGGAAGCTAAGCTTCCAAGCACGGCAACCTCGCCAGAGTTGGAAGGTCAAAGGTGACCCAAATCTCTCATGCATTCACATGAGAGATTGGGTGCCAAATCAAGCCTCTGACTGTGTTCAAGATTGGCATCAAAGAGTAGGACTTTTTGACTAGGATGGAAGATCTTTCTGGATATGTGCTTGTTGTGAATGGCCTTAACCCACGCTTTGTAAATTCGCAAGTTCTCATACGTGTCATGGCGTAATTCATCGTTCTCGCTCGTTTGAAGCTTTCTATGGGTTCCTGCCTTAGAAAGATCTAGGTTGCAGTTTTGTACTACCCAATAGGCTTTGTGCTCCAACTCGACGGGGAGGTGACATGCCTTCTCGTACACCAATCTAAAGGGAGACATACCTAATTAGAGTTTGTGGGCAGTCCTATAAGCTTACAAAGCTTCCGAAAGTCAGGATGACCAATACTTCCTGTCATGTCGAACAGTAACCTGGAGGATTTTCTTGATCTCCAGATTTGATAGCTCAGCTAGATCATTAGTTTGGGGGTGGTAAGGAGTAGAGATTCGGTGCGACACCCCGTATTTGGTCATCAGTGACCTGAGCTGAGCATTAGTGAAATGGGTCCCTCCATCAGAAATTATAGCACGTGGAATCCCGAACCGTGAAAAGATGTTCTGATGAATGAATTTGATAACCACTTTATGATCATTGGTTCGGGTCGGAATGGCTTTGATCCATTTGGACACATAGTCAACAGCGAGTAAAATGTACTCGAAGCCGTCCGAAACAAGGAAGGGTCCCATAAAATCAATCCCCCATATGTCGAAGATTTCGCATACTAGAATCAGCTGTAAAGGCATCATATCACGGTGGCTCATGTTGCCTAAGGTCTAGCAATGAGTGCATGCCCTATAGTGATTGTATGCGTCTTTAAAAATTGTGGGCCAATAAAAGCTGCACTGGAAGACTTTTCCTACAATTTTACGACCTGAAAAATGTCCACCGCATGCCTAGTCATGGTAGAAAAATAATGTCTTGAATTTCCACTTCCGCGACACATCGTCGAATGATCTGATCAGCACCGATGCGGAAAAGATACGGGTCTTCCCAGAAGTAGTACTTGGCATCGGAAGGCAATTTGTCCTTCTTGGCCTTCGGCCAATCAGATGGGATCTGATGTGATGCCAGGTAGTTTACTATATCAACAAACCATGGAAGCCCTATATTAATAGCCAGAAGGTGCTCATAAGGAAAATGTTCCGTCATGGGTCTGGAAGGGTCGATGATCTCAGAAGGAAGGGGGGACAAGTGATCGTCTACCACGTTGCGTTTTCCCTCTTTGTCGTGAATCTCGAGGTCAAATTCTTGCAACAGCAAGATCCAGCAGATTAATCGAGGTTTCGCATTCTTCTTCGCAAGGAGATGCCTCACAGCTGTGTGATCCGAGTAAATGATAACACAAGAACCCAGGAGATAAGATCTGAATTTTTCTAAGGCAAATACTACGGCTAGCAGCTCTTTCTCAGTAACTGTGTAGTTATGCTAAGCCTCATCAAGTGTCTTGCTATCATAGTAGATGACCACGGGTTTCCCATCAATTTTCTACCTAAGTACCGCTCCTACAGCGAAATCAAATGCATCACACATGATCTCAAAGGGTTGAGACCAATCAGGGGACTGTAGGATCAGGGCTTTGGTAACCCGATCACAGAGGATTTCAAATGCTTGAGTGCATTCCTTGGAGATTTTGAAAGGTACATCCTTAGAAAGCAGAGAGGTCAGAGGGCACGTGATTTTCGAGAAATCAGGAATGAATCGACGGTAAAAATCGACATGCCCCAGAAAAGATCAGATGTCCTTGATCGAGTTAGGCATAGGAGTTTGGAAATCAAGTTCACCTTGGCTCGATCGACTTAGATGCCTTTTTCTGAAATAAGGTGTCCCAGGACAATTCCTTCAGGCACCATGAAATGGCTCTTTTCCCAGGAAAGAACCAAATTCGCATCAATGCACCGCCTGAGGATTTGGACCAAGTGTAGGAGACAATCGTCAAATGATTCTCCAAATGCTAAAAAGTCATCCATGAAGACTTCCAGATAATCACCTACCATATCTAAGAATATGGCAAGCATGCACCACTGAAAAGTAGCGGGTGCATTGTAGAGACTGAACGGCATCCTTCGGAATGCGTACGTCCTGAAGCGGTAGGTGAAAGTGGTCTTCTCTTGGTCCTCAGGATGGATTGCCACTTGGTTATAACAGGAGTACCCATCCAAAAAGCAGAACCTATTTCCCACTAGTTTCTTGAGGATCTGATCAATAAACGAGAGTGGGAAATGATCCTTCTTCGTGGAGAAATTGAGTCTTCTGTGATCAATGTAGACTTTCCACGAGTTTGCCACACAGGTTGGTATGACTTCTCCAGTTTCAATCGTGATAACGATGAGTCCTACCTTCTTAGGCATAACCTAGATTAGACTCACCCACCGACTGTCGGAGATCGAGTAGATGATCCCTGCATCTAACCACTTAATGATCTCCTTTCCACAACCTCCTGTTGATTAGAATTTAAACATCTCTGCATTTCACAGGAAGGTCGTGTGCCCTCTTCGATGTAGATACGGTGTGTGTAATAAGAAGGGCTGATACTAGTCAAATCATCGAGAGTCCATCCAATGGCTCTACGATGTTGCTACAGAACAATAATCAGACGGGATTCCTATTCAGGTGTGAGTCTGGAGTTGATAATCACAGGAAATGTCCGATTGGAACCCAAAAAGATGTACTTCAAATGGTCGGGAAGAGGCTTGAGTTTTAGAATAGGGTTATCCGTAGTAGCGGGTGGTTCAGGGTGTGTGTCAATAGCAAGGGAAGGAGTTATGGGTGTATCTAAGTCAGATTCAGACTCCTCTGCTTGTGGGTTTTGATCTTCTTATGGTTGATCGGAGGTAATCAGGTTGTCCTCAATATATGGTTCATCAACCACGGCCTTGATATCACATATTTGTTCTATAACACCACAATTAATCCCTTGTTGGGCCCTAAAGATGTCAATTTTCAGTGTTTGGTTGCCGAATATCAGTTCAATTTGGCCCTCCTCACAATTTATACTGGCCCTAGCAATGGCCAGAAAGGGTCTCCCTAGTATAATTGGTGTATCCCTTGGATTTCTAGGTGCATCCATATCTAAGACTACAAAATCCACTAGGAAATAGAAATTGATGTAAACACATTTACACTACTTAAGATGTCTATTAATGCATGTTCTTAAGCATAGGATTGCAGTTCATGATATAAATATTGCATTACATGCATCATCTTGCATTTAGAATAGTTTGAATAAAGTGGAGGTTAATTACCTCCTTTTATGTGCTTGGACGGGGCAAATATTTTATCAGGGCCTCAGATCAAAGATCCAACTGTATGGATGTGATCAAGGTGACGATTGGAGTTCAACGGCTCCAAGATCGCCCTAATCAGGCATCTGTAGCATCAGATAGTGACCTGGGAACCCTAGAAGATCAAGGGCCAGGATGGTGTAAATTCGCACTTCAGATGATAAATCCGACCGCACGGATGAATTCGGATCGACGATCGCAGCCCAACGACACAAAAATCAAGTCAATCCAACATCCGTGGCACCATCTACAACTTCCAGAAGATGGACGGCCAAGATAGCGCCACGTGGCGCCATCTCAGCAGCCCCGTCTTCTGAAAGCCCCGCGCCCAATCGCTCTCCGCCGTTGGATCTTAATCGAACGGCTGTGGGCGCTCGCATTTAAAAACGCCCGCTCGACCATCCGCGCCCCATAGCTCAGCAGTCGAGCACGCTATCGCGAGCATGGGGCGCGGGTTCGAGCCGTGGCGAGGAGCGGCGGGCGCGAGCAATTGGAGCGTCGGATGGAGATCGGACGGCTATGCGCGTCCGATAGCACCGACGCGCGATTGCACGCGCAATCGGACGCACAATCAGACGCGCGGCGGGCGCGCAGCGCACCGGCGCGGACGCTTCTTAAGTCGTCCGATCTCGCGATCGGACGACTGAAAAGCGCTGGACATGCGCGGGTGTTGAGGAGAGGAAAACCGAGGAGGCGCGCGTGGTCGCGGAGGCGACGCCGACGTCGGGGCTTTAGTGACGGATTTATCCGTCACTAAAGACCCCTCTTTTATTATTTTGAAGTTATAATGTCCATTTTGCCCTCACTCCTTGCAACTATAAAAGGAGACCCCCTCCATACGAAATTCTCATCCCTTCTTTCTCCTCTCTACCCCTCCAAAGCTCAAAAGAAGCTTGTCCCACACCCGGGATGCTTCTTGTGAGATAAAGTCCAATTTTCGTTCCCCTTCGGAAGTGGATCCCACGACGACGATGGCGTGCTGCTCCGTTCTCCTTCTTCTGCTTCGTCCTCCTTCATCCTGCTTCGTTCTCCTTCATCCAGGAATCGTCCCATCCGGCTCGTCCTCCAAGCAATCGTCGAGGAGGATAACTTCTCTCTCCCATTCTTATTTACAGCTTTTCTAGTATAGAATTTTCCTGCTTTATAGTGTAATTGATTTTCCGCTTTCTAGTGTAACTTTTATAAACAGTTGAAATATTGAATGAATGTTCTCTTTCTCTCTCTCTCTCTTTCTCTCTCTCTCTCTTTTAGTCTGATAGCTCCATTGTAATTATATTGCCTTGCTTAACAAAAATCCTAAAAAAAATATAATTGCGAATATAGATCAACGTAGCCTCCCTGTGTTTGACCTGGAATTATTTTTGGTATAAATTTTATTTGTTGAACACGAATTCTTCGCTTTTTGAACTACAACGATAGGTTTTCCAAAACCAATCTCGTAAGCGTAGAGATTCGAAAAATACCGTTCAACATTTTGGCGCCGTTGCCGGGGAGGCAACAATTTCCGATCTTTTCTTCGCATTTCTTGCACTTTATTTGTTTTCTAACTAGCTTTCTCTTGTGTCTATTGTTTTGCAGAGACCTCCATCAAGGAATCAACAAGCGGTAGACTGGAGTAAAGTGCAGTTGAAGACAACTGTAAGTGCTCCCCCATTCTTTCCCCCTCCATAGATTTCATTCGCCACATTAAATCCCAATCCCAATTAACCTAGGTGTTTGCATAAATCCTAGGAATAGTTTGGTTGTTTGGATTTCCACTCACATTCATTCCACCCTCATTCATAAAAAAAAAATAACAAAAAGATAATCTTGCGGGGTAATTTTCAACAAACACACAACACACACCCACATTCAAGGCACTTGATCAACTTGATTTGTTTTCTACTCAACTGGGTTCTGATCCATGGAACCGGTACACACAAAGCAACATATAACAGAGTAGAAATTATTCTAGGTTAACCATTTTTGAGTGCCTAACTTAGTGGTGCATTTCAGGCCAATTGTTTGAGTTGATTGGGCCGCACCACTTCAAATAAAATAAACTCATCAAGTAGCTGCCAATTAGGTTCAACTCTTAGGGATTTACCAGGCACTCCACATTTTTTTTAAACTTTCAAGGAAAACATCTTCACCTGTGCTTGCAAAACCTAGTGTGCCAATGAAACCTGTTTGAAAATACCTAAAGTTGAATTTTAAAAGCTACTAAGCAAGATTTGAACCTTAAAATTCACCACATCAAAAATAATCTTGCTTGAAAACCACTGGTTGTGCACGCACACACAAATCAATCAATCATTAAGGGCACAACCCATTTAAAGGGCCCATCACATTCCAAAGCACATTCAAACCTAGCCCTAAATAAAACAGAGTAGACGTTGGCCTTAAGGATTGAACTCGCTCTTCAGAACTCAGAACGAGATTATTTTCGATTAGTCTGTTTCTACTGTTCAATCTGATGTTTAGCTAGGGGAGCAGAGTCAAACGATCGCGGCTGGGGGGTACACTAGGAACTGGAGGCGCAAGCCGAAGGAAGAACCTTCTCCCCAGTCCCTCCTTCTAACTGGTTGGATTGAATAGACAGAAGTAGATTAAATCATTCCTTTATCTCAAGACGGGTTTTGAGAGTCTGTAGGTCTGTAGGCTAACCCATTTAAGGACAGGTTTGATTGTTTGTATTGCATGGCACCTTTCTTCCTCCCGAGTCTCATGAATCTTTCCACATATTTCACACATTCCCGCTCTTTCCCTCCTGTTGTGAGTTATCCTCAACATGATGATTATCCCAACTTGTATTGTAATCAACCATCAGTTAGTTGGGATACTTCAGATTGGGGATACAATTCCGGACCCCCGTGTTTAGGGTCTAACCTTGAACACTTTGATTCTGATTTCTATCCTTCTCAGAGCTACATCGATTATAGATCGTCTTCCTTTCATGCACAACCTAATATGATCTACAATCAAGAAGGATACACTGGTCCTTACCCATCCTCTGATTTCACTGCCTTTAGGTCATCACCATCTTTTCAACAATCTGAAATGACCTTTCATCAGGAAGGGTATAACGAATCTCAATTCGTTAATTCCTCTGCATTGATGTCAAACCCGCCCAACCCTGAACCAACTCATTTGGTTCAGGTTAATCAGGTTCAAGATAAGGTTCTGGCTAACTTGAGGAATATCATTCAATCTTTAGAAGTTCAACCAATACCTTGCATTGAGAGATTGGAGTCCCTGATTGAAATGATTGATGATTTAAACAAGTCTTTGTTGGATTGGCTAAAGGATGTTAAGGATAAGAACCCGGGTGAGTTTCTACTTGGGAAATTAGTGAAATTGAGGATGAGATTCGTGGTTGCTTTGATTCAATCTTGGAATAATTCCCAGGATGAACTCTCTTCAGGAAAGCCAATGACAGAACCCGCTCAGGCACCTGTTGGGGGGACACGTGTTACGAGGCTGACTAGATTGAATTAAAACAACCAATTAAGGATGATCTGATTTCTTTGCCTGAGATTTCTAAGCTGGGTTACGAGGAAACGTATGTCTCCTTGGAACACAAAGTGACAAATGATTTTGTGACATACATTGATATGGATCTTGATGGTGAAGATTCAAGTTGCGAAGTCTCACGCGAGTTTTCTGAACTTGATTTCTGTGAGATGATTGGGCCTGAGGAATCTGATAGATCAATTGATAGCCCAATAACTGAGAACACTGATCTTATTAGGGCACACATTACGGATCCAGAATCACATTTTCTGGAGGAATCAATTCAATGCCCTGATTATCAGTTACACCTTGTTGAGCTTATTGATGATTCTAATTATGAGATAATTAGACCCAAGTCAATTTTGATTCTGCCACATCATTTAGACTTGGAGATTTCAGACGGGGTGATGAATATACAAGAGGTCCTGGAATTTGATATGCTAAATGAGGAGGATAGGAGCTGGGAAGTTTTGATTTGGAAAGTTAATTCTGGAGGAAATGGAAGATTGAGTCAAAGGGTTCCTTTTAAGTTGAGAACCCTTACGACATTTGTTTCGAGGATGTTCAACCCAAGCACACATTCAACGATTATCCTTTTGAGCTTCAATTCTCTATATCCCGACTTTTTGGTCTTAGGTTGCATCCTCAGAAATCGCAGGCCCGATCCCGCTTACATTCTGATTTTAGTTTTTGGGAAATTTTTATCCAGAACCTAAGATATTCTCGATTATGGGGTGTGGGTCTGCATCACAATCTGGTCCACATCTGTGGACCTTTGCTGACAGGTCAGAGGATTCTTCTATTCATTCTAATTCTGACTTGCACATGTGAATTCTTCATTTCTTTTCTTTGTATAGTGTGCCTAGCTGAAGGCACTAAACTCAACACTTATATAGTTCTTTTTAATTTTTCATCTCGGAGCAGACCTGACATTCACGTAATTCAGGTGCTTTCTTCGCTTTTCCACTCTATTTTATGTCTTTTTAATACAATGAGTACATTGCATTAGATAGGCCTGGGGGGGTGGATATTTATCTCTGAATTCATTCGTCAGCTCCGTAGATTTGTTTTATTTTGATTAAAAAAAAAATCGAAATTAGGAAAGAGAATTTGGGTTTAAGAAAATTTTCAATCTTAGGAAAAACTACATTAAGATCTGAACACAAAGACCCTTCAGGTCGTTTTACTTAATCAGCCCGTGTATCGACTAAAATGTGGATTTGTTTTTCGAGTTCTCACCAACTTGAATTTTATTTTAATTGGAGTAAATAAGTTTGGGTGATAAGTACACGACTTATCAACCCGCCCTCTGATTTGAGTGAATTTTAAGTTTTAAGCATCTACACACTTTCTTCGCACTGGCTTGTTGTTCGACGATTTTAACGGAAATTGGGTAGCTAATGAATCTGCTAGGGTGATATGGCTGGCAAGTTATCATAGGTAACAACCCATAGGTAGGTTGTCTAGAGCCTAGTCACTGGACCTTTCTCTTTTTGCTGCCTTTAGGTAAATCTTAGACCAGGGAAGCCACCTACTTAAAAAAAAAAAAAGAGAGAAAAAAAAATCAAAAAGAAAAGGAGAAAAGAACAAAAAGAAATAAGCCACACTTCGCCGCACGAGTATGGCTGGCAAGTTGTCGGTGGTAACAGCTCAAGGACCGGTTGTCCAGAACCCAGCTCAAAAATGCACCAAAAATTCCCAAAACACTTAGGAAGAAGCGGAGAAGTAGAATAAACCAGGGAGATATACACTGGATTCACCCTTGTGTTGACCCCGAAAAAAAAAAAAAAAGTAGGGAGAAATCTACCAGTTGTAAAGATACACTTTTAGGTAGAATTCTGGTTAGGTCACCTAGAGGCATAGAAATCCGAAGTCCGTTCTAATTGCCGGTCAATGAGTCTATCACAATCACAATAAGATGCTTGAAGCTTAGGGTTCTCATCAAATTTTGGGTGAGTTGAATGGCCGTAGAAAGCCACTCTTAAACCCAAAAATTTGAAAATAAAAAAAAAATTAGAAAAGAGAAAAAAAGAAAGAAATTTTTCTTTTAATAAGGCAAGGGCTTGAAGCGGTCTGCATTTTGGCTGATACCCGGGCACTATTGTGTCTTTGAAGGTTCAGTTCCTAAGTAGACAATTTCTTAATGATTGAAAAATAAATCAAGTCCAAATAATCTAACCTAATTCTTTTATAAATAGCATATAGTTTTTGCTAGGGACTAGCAAAAGATACGCATGGGGGTATGATGTAAACACATTTACACTACTTAAGATGTCTATTTATACATGTTCTTAAGCATAGGATTGCATTTCATGATATAAATATTGCATTACATGCATCATCTTGCATTTAGAATAGTTTGAATAAAATGGAGGTTAATTATCTCCTAGTATGTGCTTGGACAGGGCAAATATTTTATCAGGGACTCGGATCAAAGATCCAACCGTATGGATGTGATCAGGGCGACGATTGGAGTTCAACGACTCTAAGAAGTGACCCGGGAACCCTAGAAGATCAAGGGCCAGGATGGTGTAAATCCACACTTCAGATGATAAATCCGACCGCGCGGATGAATTTGGATCGACGATCGTAGCCCAACGACACAAAAATCGAGTCAATCCGACATCCGTGGCACCATCTACAACTTCCAGAAGATAGACGGCCAAGATAGCGCCACGTGGTGCCATCTCAGCAGCCCAAACGGCCACTTGCGTCTTGTGAAAGCCCCGCGCCCAATCGCTCTCCGCCGTTGCATCTTAATCGAACGGCTGTGGGCGCTCGCATTTAAAAATGCCCGCTCGACCATCCGCGCCCCATAGCGTAGCGGTCGAGCGCGCTATCGCAAGCGCGGGGCGCGGGTTCGAGCCGTGGCGAGGAGCGGCGGGCGCGAGCAATTGGAGCGTCGGATGGAGATCGGACGGCTGTGCGCGTCCGATAGCACCGACGCGCGATTGAACGCGTAATCGGACGCACAATCAGACGCGCGGGGGGCGTGCAGCGTGCGAGCGCGGACGCATGTTAAGCCGTCCGATCTCGCGATCGGACGGCTGAAAAGCGCTGGACATGCATGGGCGTTGAGGAGCGGGTAGTCGAGGAGGCGTGCGTGGGCGCGGAGGCGACACCGACGTCGGGGCTTTAGTGATGGATTTATCCGTCACTAAAGACCCCTCTTTTATTATTTTGAAGTTATAATGTCCATTTTGCCCCCACTCCTTGCAACTACAAAAGGAGACCCCCTCCATACGAAATTCTCATCCCTTCTTTCTCCTCTCTACCCCTCCAAAGCTCAAAAGAAGCTTGTCCCACACCCGGGATGCTTCTTGCGAGATAAAGTCCAATTTTCGTTCCCCTTCGGAAGTGGATCCCACGACGACGATGGCGTGCTGCTCCGTTCTCCTTCTTCTGCTTCGTCCTCCTTCGTCCTGCTTCGTTCTCCTTCGTCCAGGCATCATCCCATCTGGCTCGTCCTCCAAGCAATCGTCGAGGAGGGTAACTTCTCTCTCCCATTCTTATTTACAGCTTTTCTAGTGTAGAATTTTCCTGCTTTATAGTGTAATTGATTTTCCGCTTTCTAGTGTAACTTTTATAAACAGTTGAAATATTGAATGAATGTTCTCTTTCTCTCTCTCTCTCTCTTTCTCTCTCTCTCTCTCTTTTAGTCTGATAGCTCCATTGTAATTATATCGCCTTGCTTAACAAAAATCCTAAAAAAAATATAATTGCGAATATAGATCAACGTAGCCTCCCTGTGTTCGACCCGGAATTATTTTCGGTATAAATTTTATTTGTTGAGCACGAATTCTTCGCTTTTTGAACTACAACGACATGTTTTCCAAAACCAATCTTGTAAGCGTAGCGATTCGAAAAATACCGTTCAACAGAAATCCTATACCCTAATGATGACATCCTCGAGAACTCCTTTAGGTGACTTAATAGATTGGTCAGCTAACTGCAATGTCACCTCTGTCGATTTAAGTTCAGATTCTTCAAGGTGGTCAAGGAGGGATGTAGGTATTAGGTTTATGGAGGCACCTAAATCAAATATGGCTCTATCGAATTGGGTATCACCAATGGTACATGAAATCAAGGGAGTATGAGGGTCTTTTGCCTTAGGTGGGAGTTTGCTCAAAATTACAGAGCTGGCTTGCTTTGACAGTTCGATCGGACTCCCACTTTTGGTTCGTGGCTTATGCTTGGGTGTACACATGTCCTTCAGAAATCGTGCGTAAGCTGGTATGTGGCAGATTGCATCCATCAAGGGGATGTTTATATGGACCTGTTCAAAGAGCTTGACCAGATCCTCCTCATGAGCCACGGGTTTGTTTGTCCTCTTTCCCTTGGTCAAGGCCTCGGGATATGGAACCTTGGTTGGTTCCTCTAGAATAGGTCTAGGTTCTTGATCTGGGACAGGGGTGTCCTGGATAACTATCCTAGGGCTTGGGTTACTACTAGGCTTAGAGTGGCTTAGATAAGGTGAGTCTTGAGTTGCTTTACCACTATAGGTTGTTACGGAATTCAGTCCTGCCTAGTTTTTGTTTGGGGTTGGTAAAATAGGTGGCTGCTATTGAAATCCCGCATAAGATGTCGAAGCTTCCATCCCGTCAGGTGATGGAAAAGAAGGGGCCTGATAAATCATGTGGGCTTGGCCCGGATTTGGGTTCATAACGCACCTCTTTTTCGGCACGTTATTTGGATTCGGTAGAGGTTGCAAAGGGAGTGTGCCAGGTTGGCGGGAATTCACCATCTGGGCGAGTTGATTGCAAACCTCTGTGATCTTGTCCTTGTACTGTTTTTGCATAGTCACATTCATCTTCTGAATGTCAGCCAGAGTCTGAAGGATAAGAGTCATTTGACCTCCTTGGTTTGACCTAGATTGATAGGTGGGGTTGGGCCGAGGCTGAGGCGGCTGATATGGACGAGGGGCTTGTGGACAGGGTTGATATGGTGATCTTTGATTCTGACTATTTTCTACCCACAGGAAGTTGGGATGATTCCGCCATCCAGGGTTATAGGTATTAGAGAATGGGTCATTCTAGATGGCGTTGGGGTCCTTGCAGGTCTGAGGAACCTCAGGAAAATCAGAGTACGAGGGTTCAGAGTTCCCCAACTAGAGTAGGTCGGATCGGAGTTTCCTCCGATCCTGGAGTCATACGGGGATGGATATGGGTCCATCTCCTGAGAAGATCGATGATAGATGTTATGCACAATTTCCCTCCCAAGAGATGGCTGTGCAAACGGGTTTTGCGCAGAGGTGGCTCGCTATAGATGTTGAGTCAGCTCATCCACCTTCTTCTCTATAATAGAGACCTTGTCTAACCGACTGACCATCAGTTCCAAGTCGACGGATGCGAACAGGCCCTGCGTCTCATGTGCTCCCCTTGAATTCGTCGATGTGTGGGCATTCGTTCGGTTGAGTAAGCTCATGGAGTCATTATTGATGGAGTTCCCGCACATATTCTCGAGAATCTCCCACATAGTGTCTTCGTGTTGACCCATGATATTTCCTCCGCAGGTTGCATTGATAAATAAATGGATGTCTTCACGGAGTTCCTGGTAAAAAGACTGGACTTGTTTCCATCTAGGAACTCTGTGATGGGGGCACTTTTGCTTGAGATCCAAGAAATGGTCCCATGCCTTATGAAGTGGTTCTCCAGATTGCTGGGTGAAGTGTGTGATTTGGTGGCACAAGGAATTTGTTCGACCAACAGGAAAGAACTTTTTCAAAAATTTGAATTGTAGTTCAACCCACGTGTTGATTGGATGTGTCTGAGTTTGATACCAATGAGCTGCCTTGTCCATGAGAGAGAAGGAAAACATCTTCATAAGAAGAATATCCTGATTTTGTACATTTGACCTAAAGGTCTGGGCCAGGTGTTTGAGTTGTTTGATGTGCTGGAAGGGATCCTCGGAATTAAGCCCATGAAACTTTGGAATAACATGAATCATGTTGGGTTTGAGTTCAGAATCAGGACCTCTAGTAGGGATTTGGACTTGAGGTTCGATCGCCACCACGTTGGGATTATGATCTCACATCATAGGATGCTGCGGCGGGTTTACAAAGTTTTGAAATAGATCATTCAGGGGCTAGAGTTGGTGTTCAAGATTGTTCTCTTCTTCAACTGGTTGTGCCATGATGATGAAAAAGGGAGAATTTGATTCTGATGAATCAGAGGAGATGTCTATGTGGTAGGGTTGCTGCACAAACACGGACGTTGAGGCTTGGCCTTGGCGGGAGTGGATTGCTAAAGGAGGTCTTAAGGTTGGTCTCAAGGACCTCCTACCAAACTTGCATTGATGGTTTAGACGAGATTAGAATGTGCTAGACCCAGTTGAGACACCCAAAAATTTGGATGACTATAGAGGTTCGAGGGGAAAATGATCCCTTAGTCAGAAAAGTCGTCCACCTGAGAAATACCTGGGCAGCCAGAGAGGGAGAGTCTCGCAAAGACCCCTACACGGTAGAGCGTCCCCACGAGTTACAGGGTTTCTCCCACCCGACCTCTCTTGTCATTGAGATTCCAGGTAGACCAAAATGGGAACCTTGACCTCTTAAATCTACCACTTTTATTTAAGATCAAAGGTGCTTAGGATTCCATTTGAACTTTAAATGTTTTGAGTGCAAAAGTGACCTAATTTCAAGGTTGGTTGACCCAACAAGGGGGTCAACTTCACCTATTTGTCATTTGAGAAGCTTTAGGTCATTTCTTTTAGGGTTCAAGTGAAATTAAGAGCTTGAATTTTAGGGTTTCTCTTGAATAAGTCTTTTCAATCAAGGTTTAGGCACACCTCCTTTTGGAATAGTTGATTCTTTGCTTAGAAAGATGTGTCTCTAAAACCCTAAATTGGAATCCTTAATTGGCTCTAATTTTGGTCCAATTTAGTTGCCACAAATATGGTATCTAGGGCTCAATCAAGAAGGTGGTAGCCCTAGTTACCTTAAATAGATGCACAAATCAATATTTGTTGAAATTAAAATCAAGCAACTTTGGTAACTTAGCTAAATATGGAAAGCAAGTGGCCCTAAATTGATTTTTTTCTTTGTTTTTCCTTTTTACAATGAGAGGATTAAGAGAATGGGCTAATCAAACATTACCTGCCTCGGGTGTGGTTGTTGTGCAGCCGTCTTCTTTTGAATCTTCTCCCCTGAAACAATCACAACAAAAGAGATGTATCAAGTTAGTACCAAATCAGAAATTGTGATCAAGATTTCTAAATCGCTCGTTGCTCCCCGGCAACGGTGCCAAAATGTTTATTGAGGCAAGATCAATGTTAAAATCAATGCATCTTAGTATAATTGAAATCGCTTGAAAATAAATAAAATTTATTACTTGAAGTTTTAAGTCTGAGGTCGAACACAGAGAGCAAATTGGGGTTTAAAAATCAAGAGCACAACTTTAAGATTGAATATAATATGCAATGAAAATCAGAGTATAGTGCAAAAACACAATGTCAATGTATATAGAAGAAGCACAAAAAAAAAAATCAACGTCTAATTTTGGAAATCAGACGTCTTAAATATAAGGTTGCTATAGTGCTTCTATTGCTCTTCTCTGTTCTCTATCTCTGGTTGGCTTTCTTCCTTCTTCTTTCTTCTCTGATTTCTTCGTGCCTTAGCCTTCTTTCTGCCTTTAGCTTCTCTTTCACTTTCAACCCTTCAGCTTCTTCTTCTTTAGTCCTTGCCTTCTCTTCGTTTTCCTTTGGCTCTTCTCTTTCTTCTTCTCTGCCTCTACTGCTCCTCTTTCTTCAGCCTTCGGCTTCTTCATCTTCAGTCTTGCCTTCTCCTTCCTTAGCTTCTCAGGCTCCCACTCTCTCCTTCCTTGGCTTCTTCTTCTTCTCCTGCCTGCGAGAGATAAACCTACTCCTACCTGCCCCTACGATCTCTCTTCTTTCTCTCTTAGGCTCGCTCTCCTAGAGCCTTCTCGGGTAATCGGATCGGGTATGTGTGCCCGGGACTAGGCCCACCAGCATTCCTAGTGGGCGAGGAGTGCAGGCTGGTCGAGTATACGGGTCAGGGCCAGGTCTGTGGGCAGTGGGTCACGGACGAGGCAGTGAGGGCGAGTGGGACCTCACCCCGTGTTCAGGAGGCGATAAGCCTCTGTGACTTTTTCCTCTTATTTCGTTGTGCCCACTTGTCAACTTCCAAGGTGAGGCTATGTTTTCCCACCTTCCTTTGCGAATGCCCGCAGTGGATGTTCCCTGATTGCAGCAGCTACGTGGGGAGTCAGTGCCAATTGCTAGGCTGAGGCTGTGCATGAAGAGATTCCGCGCGACCTGGGGCCTGTTGCCTGGAGCGAGGAGTCCTGGAGGGGGCTCCCAAGCAAGCTCCTTGCTTATTTTAATGGCAGTGGAGACCTCTAACTCTGTCAGCAAGAAAATGGCCTCGCTGCCTCGTCAGAAAGTTCAGGGAGCCTCGGCAAAGGTAGTGCGAGGGTCGACGTGGCATGGGGTGGCCGGAGCGTGCGTGCCTAGGTCACCCTGTGCGTGCAAAAGTGGGTGTGCTCAGGGGGAGTTCTGGGGACTTGGCGCGGTGAGTGAAGTGAGGGTTTAGGGTCAGTGAGGTGTGGCGGTGCTTGTGTGGTAGTTGGCAAGGCAGATGGAGGCATGGAGCGACGGGAACACATCGCCGGAGGTTTGGTCGGAGGTGGAGAAGGTGGTGGTGGTTTGTGGCGTCAAGGATTGTTTGCAAGAATAATAGACAGAAAAATGATGAGAAGGGAGAGAGGACTTAGCTAAGTGAAAATAGATGAAGGGGGATGCAGAGGAGGTGGCTGGCTCGTATTACCGCCATCGGAAATGAAATACCCAGTGGAGGAGGACGGCAACGATGAAGGGGGCTACAGGGACATCTGCTATTGCGGCACGATGCAGACGAAGAGGATAAAGAGAACCCTGCCAATGGTATTGTAGCAGAGCGATGAGAGAGAGAGAGAGAGGGGTCACCGGAGCTTGCTAAGTTATTGACTGGAGGGGAAGAGAAGAAATCAAGGGTTTCTCATGCCAATTTCAAGCTTAGAGGCTGTGGGTTGATCAGGGCATGCTTTTATAGGCCCTGGCAGAAGGCTTTATGCTTGGAAGCCAAGCTTACAAGCATGCCAACCTCGTTGGAGTTGGAAGGTCAAAGGTGACCCAAATCTCTCATGCATTCACATGAGAGATTAGGTGCCAAATCAAGCCTCTAACTGTGTTCAAACTGGAGGTGATTTCTCAGAGAATCTCCCTTTCAAATTTGAAGGGGATTCTCTGAGGAATCAGGGAGATCTTTCCCTCGATACCTCATCGGAGTAGGATTCCGTCCGCTATAATGGTAGAGAAACCTAATTGCAAAGAATGACGAGGAAGTTAGGGGGGTTTCTGCAGAGGTTTTCAAAAGGTAGGGGTAGAAATGTAATTGGGCTAAACCTGTTTGCAAAGTAGGTCAAGATGAATTCCCCTTGGGTCCAATTTTTGGTACAAACCTAATTTGGACCTAAGGAATCCAATGGTAAGGTTGGATTTTAGGTTTGACCACGTTTGACTGGTCAATTTACACAAAAAGCCAATTTAGGGCAAACAATTGACTGAGACCCCAATTTAGGTCAAAATAGGTTCTAAGGGCCAAATTGAAGGTTATAAACCCTAGAGGATATTTTTCCATGAATTTTATAGGGTTTAGGTGAATTTTATCCCGACCAGAACCTTGCTAAATTAAGTGGGTCTGTTTTAGGGTTACAAGAAGTCAATTAATTCCTAGAATTCACATGAACCCTTTTCTGTTTGAACCAACCCACTTTTTATCTTGTTAAGATCATTTGACTTGTGTTTAGCCCATGAGGAATCCCGTTGTTGCACTGCAATGGTAAAATTGCATTTTTACCCCTTGTTTCTTGCTTTTCTTTCAAAAGGGTTATTCATTGAGTTAGGACCTCCAATTGGTTATATAGGAGCTTTTGTTCTCTTTTCTAAGTCAAAATGAGCTAGTTAGGGATCATGATGGTGTTCCCATCAAATAGTCAATAATTGAATATGGAAATTAGACAACTTAGCTATGCTCTTACTAATCATTCTAATCCCTACCTGTGTAACCATGATCATGAAAATTATTCTGAGGAAACCAATGACAATAGGGATCCCGTTTTACGTAGCTATCACTTAGACTCTCCCAATGAGACACGGCCACTATAGGAAAACAATCCTTGTAATTATCCACCCGAGCTATATTGGAGTCAAAAGAAAGGGAAGATGGTACCTCTTGAGGACCTTGACCCCAGTGACAGTATTTTCCTTACCCATGATAACCCAAGTCAAGGTCATATTATTCATATCACTTCCCCTATTAATTATATGGTGGAACTCCATTCTACCCTTAGTGAGCCTAATCCTGACCCTCCACTTAGGGAATCAACACCTACCATTCAGCATTCTGAGGATTTAAATGCACCCAATGAAGGTGACCCTAAGGGAATGGAGGATGAATTAGATCAATTTTGGTCTTAAGGATATAAAGAGTCTATTTTAGAGGATGAGGATGACCCAATGAAGGAACCCAGACTGAAAATCTGGAGTGAATCCAGGGGGATTATTTGTTATTCGAGGACTTACCTTCGAAGGATATAAATAATCGGTGAAATCCAGATTCCTCCCCTCTTTTGAGAGTCATCCTCCACATAACTAGGAGTTGATATTAGAGGAGGACAAACGCAATAGTGAGTAGCCTAAGGGAGATTCTCGGGGACAAAACATGTCAATTGAGGATTTATGCCTCGAGAAGAACAAAGAATTGTGTGATATAGGCTTACTCCAAAACATTAAGATGGATCCTCCTTCAGAAATAATTGATGATACTGAAGCAACTCATTTCTTTACTAATGAATCACATATATACCCCGACAAAAACTTGAGTGAACCAAAAGAATTCGGGGATGAGATTAATGATAATGATTCTATTGATTCGACCCTGCCATCAAAGGAATTTAATTTGGAGTCCACCATTGCTTCACATATACTAGAAGGTGAAAATATGACTCCGATCATTAATGATAGGTAGGGTGACATGAGTTTTTCTGCAATAATTGTTAGGGAGAATACACAATTTGGATTGTTGTTGGAATTGGACTCGACACCAACTAAGCCCTCCTTGGACTTAACCATTACCACCCAACACCACAAACAACCCTTCCACTCCCTAATCGATCCTTGACTCAGGTCTCTGCTCACTTACATTCTTTCTACAGAACATATCAGGCCAGTACATCCTTGGGTAGAATGGCGAGTGTGGATTGATGCTTGTACTTTTACTCTCGCCATTCAAGGGTTTGAAATAATAATGTTTATATCTTTTAAAACCCTTCCAGCTTTGGAGGACCCTTGTTGTCGTCCACTTATTTCGTTTCGAGAGGCCCCTTTTCATATTCCTTTTATTATTCCTAGACCTCCCTAGGTAGCCAACGAGGTTCTCTACTTTCATGTCTTCTGGCGAGCATTTGGGATAACGTTGCATCATCAGCTCGCCAACATCCATGGCTACCTGTTTTCTAGGCCCGTGTTGTTACGCATATTTTTAGGGCCTATCTTTTTCTCTCTGGAACCAGACTTACAGGTTCCCTATAAGTCAGGCTGCTGACAGAAAATGCAGTGCTCGTTGGGAGTCAACCAAGCGTTCAGAATAACACCATCATCTGGCGATTTCCTTCCTTTCTCCCCCTATTTTAATTTTACAATCAGGACATTGTAGGATTTAGTTATGGGGGGTGCATTTTGCATTTTAGGAAGGTTTCATGCATTTAGGTTAGGTGCATTAGCATATTAAAAAAAAATATTCTTTTCTTAAGCTAAATTGGTTAGTCCCTAATAAAACATCTTTGTCATGGAGGTGTCATTAAAGATTTTTCTTCTTAAATTGTTTCTTAAGTTTAGAATCCAGTACATTTACTTCACGTGCGCGTAGATTGGGTAATAGATCTTTGAAGAGAACCAATAAGCATTTTTAGTCTACTGAACCCTTGGATAGTTAATAGGGAATCAAGCATATTATCTTCTATTAGATCCATCTCATATTTGTGAGAAAAAAGTAGAGAGACTACTGGTACACTAAGTCTAGTGCAAGGACTCTTAAGTTTTGGACAATTAGATATGGATACCTCAGAGTTAGGCATAGTTTTGGCTCTCTATTCCAGTGTGCGAATATTGTGTGAATTCCTGAGAGTCACCAAATAAGGTAGATACACAGAGATTGAGTCTTAATAAAACTATGACTTTGGTGGATGGTTATAACTGTCCTTCATAGAGTCCTCGGCTGAAGGAGGGTAGTAATGTCAAAGGTTAGAAATACTCTTGTCCTATCCATTCCTTCTCGGTACTGAGAATAGACACTTCCACCAAATAAGCCACGCAATATTCTCTTGATCATCATCATCCCTAATAATGCCTCAAAAATAAAAGTCAGCGACGTGTTATGTTGATTTATAAAGAAAGAAAAAGAAGAGAGAGAGAGAGAGAAAAAAGAAACATTTATATTTAGAAAAAAAATAAAATAATAAAAAAAGGAAGAGAGAGAGAAAAGAAAAAGAAGAAAAGAGTTCAAGTTTATAGTTTTATCTTCGTGATGATGTTTCTGAGACAACAAAAACACCCAGTGCGATCCACCAAATATGACCCATACCTACCTTTCAGTATTTATGATCCCTCGAATACTAGCTGAGGACTCTAACTTATTTGTAGAGTTATTAGGACTTTAGTTGAAGTGTGAATGCCATGTGAGTACATTTACTAAATCTGGTGAGATTTGTGATCTTAGAAAGAAAAGAAGGAAAAGAGTGAGCACAAAGGAATATCAAGAGAGCACAGTTGTTGAGCCCCTCTCCGAGTTGACTTGTTTAATAGTCTAGAGATCTAGAGTCTATAGTACTAGATTACATGTAGCACTAGATGAGTGTGTGCCACCAAATACGAATCGATTCAACTCAGTATTTCCTACCTAAGCCAAAAACCCGGGGTCAAATTTCAGATTATTTTCTGCTTTATCCCTGAGTGAAGTAGTTGCCTATCTTGATAGAAATATTTACCAAAGGAAAAGTACGAACTGCAAATGTAAGTTGGTTATTTTCACTTGGATCCATTCCTAGGTTACTATCACTTCACATTTGTCTGGATATCTAAATTTTTGGAATAAGGACAGAAGAAATCTTTTAATTACTTCTATTATTTTTCATTTTTTCTCGAGACTAGCAAAACTTAGGTATGGGGGCATTTGATAAGTCCACTTTAGTGGATCATTTTGTAGCCTAAGTTGGTAGTTCCTACGTTCTATATTATATTAATATATACAAAATAAATGCATGTCCTAGGATTACATAAATAATTGTGTGAATTTCTTTTGGCTACAGGAATAAATAGAGAAGTTGGCTCGTGGTGCCATTTTGGCCTCTCCCACTTATCCTGAACCCAATTTTCACCTCAAAATCTCAATTAGAGTAAGAACTATACCTACAACCTAAGCCTACTTAAGCCAAATCCAACATCACCTTATCTCTCTACATAATCATCAGATGTTCAAATTTCATACTTAAGACGTCTGTAACAGAGCATGGACGTCTGTTGTACCCAGCTTGCACCACCGCCTTCCCCCTCGCAACAACTTCCATCCCTTATCCTAACGCACCACCCACTCCACACCGCTCCTTTCTCCAACCGCAGAACAACCCATACATTTTATCTTCCTTCTCCCCCTGGTGGGGACGTCTCCTCCATCCTCCACCATGCAACAGGCGTGCTCCATGAATTAGACATTCACCATGGCTTGGGCACTCCTTGTGCTCAGAGCGTGCACCATGCTTCTCCACGTTCTCCACTGCAAAGGTCGTGTGGTGATAGCACTGACCTAACCACTACCATCGCCTTCTTCTTCTTCTTCTTCTTCAACCCGCCACCTTCCTCAACTTTGAAAGAACCCAACTACCAGCATCATGCCTGCACGACCAACCACGTGGACACCGACCACGCGCGTGTGCAGCAACGCATCCCCTCTCACACCCTTGTGTGTGCACCATCGCGCCACCATCACGCCACAGCCGCACACGCACTGCATGCACGCCACCACTGCAGGCCACTCTCCATGCACCTTCCACATGCACCAGTAGCAAGTGCATGCCCACGCTCCAGCCCGCGTGCTTACACAGCCAAACCCTACACTCCAGCCCGCGTGCATGCACCCGGCTTATTCCTCTTCTTCCTTCCACCACCACCTGCAACTCCAAATGAAAGAACCCAAAGTGCAGCCCCCCTCCGTCATCGGCCACGCCACTTTGGGCCATCTCTTTCTCTGCCAAAATAACTGGAGTGCCCGCCTCGACCTCACGAGGGTAGCTATGCCCTCGGAAACCAGCACGATAGTTCCTTCTCCCACACCAATTGCCACACCATCTGGCCGATCCTCCTCCAACCGATCACTGGCGACCACCTTCAAATTTTTTGCGCAATTTGTTAAATTGGGGTTTTAAGTTGTGCAATGCCCAAAAAAGGATTCACTTTTAAAATGTATAAGATGTAGATAGTGGGGTATCTAGGATAGTTCAAGGAGGCAAGTTTGCAATTCAAAATCCCTTGCTTAGAAATGGAAATCAACTTTCCTTTTGGTGTTTTAAAATAATTAATTTTTATTTTAAAATAACTAAAGCAACTTAAAATTGATGGTGGGAAGATCGCTAACACCTAAATTTACTAAACTAGAACCTAAGTGACAAGTAATTCCTCTCTCTAAGCTCACCTAGGTAGGTGGGAACCTAGAGTAATTAGAGAGAGGGTGTGATTACACTAAGGTGAAAGTAAAAGAAAACAATTAAGAAAAGGAAACTTTACTCAAGGAGAAAAAATGTTTTACAAACCCTAGTGGTGGAATGCTTCTACTACTAGATAATTGCAACAAATAAAATAAAACACAAATCTTCCTGAATAGTTGGTGAAGAGGGGAAGCTCCTTGCTCTAAGCTTAGTGGCTCCTAGGCTTGAAAAGGGCTCCTCCTTCTCCTTCCTTGCTATGCTCCTCCAAGATGGTGTCCTCCAAGGTGGTAGCTACCACCATCAATTCTCCTCCTCCAAGGGTGGACGTCCACCCTAGGTCCTTCTCCTTTGCCTGACCATCCTCCTTGAAGTAGAATAGCCCTCCTCCTTGGCGTGGCACAAGTTGAAGAGAGTGGGGAGAAGAAAGCACCAAAGGGGTGGGTTATGTGCCCCCTTAATCTTCTTCTCTACTCCTTCTTCTTGGCCGTTGGTGTAGGTGGGTATGGTATAATAATACACTTATGGAGGATGATCAAAAATGGTGGTAGGTGATGGGTTTATATAGAATAGGAATGGGGCATAGGTGGCTCTTGGAATGGATGGCTAGGATAGGTTATATAGGTAGGTGTACGGTTAGGATGGGGGGATTTTTGGAGGGAATTTTTGGCACCAAAAAAAGGGTAGTTATAGTTGGTTTTGGCACCATTTAGTGGTGTCTTTTGTAGGTATTGTGTAGGCTAGTTTGGTGCCAAGGTGAGGTGGAAGTAGGGTTAGCTTATGTGGAGCTTAGGTGGAGCTAGTTGGTGGAATTGTTAGGTAGGGTTTTTAGGTGGTAAAAGCCAAGGGAGCTGGAGCATAGCTAAGCGAAGCTAAGATAAGCTAGCTTAGCTAGTAGTGGAGTAGAGGTGGAGGTATTGGAGCTAGGGTTTGAAGAGAGGAGCTGAGGAGGAGAAGTTTGGAGCTGGCAGCTGCTGAAGATGGTGGCATGGAGCTACTCTAGCTAGCTTAGCTTGCTAGTTCTTTGCTAGCTGTTAAGCCAAGCTAAAGTGAGCTGGCTTCTACCATAATGAGCTGAGGTGAGCTAGGTCTAGTGCTCCCAGGGTGGATCAAGCTGGTCGAGGTAGCTAAGGTAGCTTAGCTCAACACAGTTGTGCTAAGCTGAATCCTCGGGAGCTGGACTTGAGCTTCCTAAGCTGGAATGAAGTCATCTTCTATAGTCTGGAGTTGAGTGGAGCTGGATCTAGCTAGACCCAAGCTGGGGTGAACTCCAGTCAACTTAGTTGATCTAGCTAGAGCTCCTTGTGGACCAATGGGAGCTGAGATGAGCTAGATTCAGCTAAGTTGAGTTGGATCTGAGCTGACCTAAGCTAGGGTGAGCTAAGATGAGCTCTCTTAAGCTACCATTCAGCTAAGCTAAGCTGAATGGGGCTAGGATGTGCTGACCCTAATCCAAGTGAGCTGGATTCCAGCTATGGTGAGTTGGATCAAGCTGAGTTCCGATTACTCTGAGCTTCCCCTTCACCTGTTGCCTTCCTAAGTGCTACGGTTCTAGGGATCTGTTAATCTGTTTATCCCTAGCACTCACAAAAACACATTAAAAAGAAAATAAAAAATGCAATGCATGCCTAACCTAATTATTGCCTAAATGCAGCCCAAAAACCCATTTGCAGAGTAAAATCCTAAGAGCTAGGTTTGTTTTAATGCATAAGAATGATGATAAACTGGCATTTATCACACCCCCATGTTTATATTTTACTAGTCTCTTTGCATAACTTTAATTTTTATAAAATGGAATTTTTGGAAAATCTAATTTTTTTGACTTTTGAGGAGAAAAAGATTAAGGGACCTTGGTTGATCTAAACATAGGAGACATGGGATTTGTTAAATATAAACATCGAAATTTATTTTCGGATCCAAAAATTAGACAAAAACAGGATCAATATATCCTTCAAAAAAATTCATAGATTAACCCCTTATTGATTCAGATGACTTGAAATTTTTGTTTTTAGGATTTTTCTGGCTCTTGAATCTGATTCACAACTTGCAATAACCTTTAAAACCTTGTGTCTATGCCTATGAAAAGCCAACATTTTTAAGGGCATGTTTTTGGTTTAAAACTTTTTTTGTCCCCCATGCTTATTTCTAGCTTAGTCTTACAACAGATGTGTCGAAATCATCATTCCCGTCACCAATCCTTGAGGGGGCTCTGGCACCAGTACTTCGGGATAGCACTGTCCATGACACCACCCAAGAGATCATAACCCCAAAACATAATGCGGTGTAAAGGGGCACTCCAGGCAAACTCAAGCTCTTGCTCCAACACTATAGGTAGAGCATCGTCCAAGACACTTGAGTTGCTCAAATGCACTTTAATGTTCTGTCTAAAGATATGAAATATAGATATGGAGTAGTGCCGAGGTGGTAATATGTTGACATCGCGTCCTTAAAGGAGGCAATTTCCTCCTTCTCAATGGTGGGAACTCAAACCAATGATCTGCTTCAGACTTTCACTAAGGCCAAACAAGGGATTTTTCTGATTTTTAGTAGTTTTTATTTGTTGGCTTGTGTGTGAAATTTGACACAGGAAGTTCCGCAAGAAATGCAAGTTTCTGAATCAAAAATTAAACTAGATACTTTCCATATTACAAAAGAGGATCAAGTCACTTGAACTATCATGAGTTCAGGTGGAATTTTAGAGAAGGATATCTGATCTAGTTTAAAAATAGATCCTGAAATTCTAATGATCAGATTCGATTCCTCATCCCTAGTTTGTTAAAGATTAAATCCCATTGTATCAAAAGTGAGTTTGTCAACCTTAGTCTCGATTTGAAATTTTTCCTCAAAAAGTTTTCAACATTTTTTTTTTTTTGGTATGCAAGCAAGAAAATAAAATAACTAAAGAAAAATGCTTGTTTTTAGGTTTTGAAAATCCTAAATCGATCATAAAAAATTTTAAAAACACCCCCCCATGCTTAAGATATGCAATGTCCTCATGCATTAGGAGGGAAAATGGATCACCTTAATGGAGAGTAGTCGAGTTTAGGATGGTCAAAACTTGGAAAAAGAAAGGAAAAAGGAAAGCAGGAAAAATGATGGGTTACCTCCCATCCAGTACTATCTTTTACGCCATTCAGCCGGGCGTGAAGGTATGCATGGAAGACGGAAAATCATGTAAATAATTGGACACTTGGATGCCCGCATAAAATATGTATTCGTCTGGATCCCTAGAGAATGGATTAGAGGAAATATAAGGATCAAAGTTTTATGGAAAATGATAAGTGTAGCTAGAGTATGGCCATGGTTTTAAATCAGGTTGGATGCCAAACTCGGGTAGGTTTGGTGGTAGGTCCATGGGAAAGGGGTCGAGGAAGGGATGGGGAGGATTTGGCGAAGTTAGTGTAGAAGGGTGGGGTGATGGAAGAGTGGTAGGGTTAGGGTAATCAGGGGGTTCATCAGGAAGGGTTTTTTGGTCAAGACAAGCTTCCATATCATAGATTTCACCGATCACTGATTCTGAGTCAGATTCCTCAAAAGGATTGTGGTCGGTGAGGGTATCTATCAACATTGTCTCCTCCACCATATTGGAAATTTCCGTATCTGAGTCCTCAAAAAAGTTATCATCATGGAATCTCTTGGAGGATTTGAAAATATCTAGAGTGATAGTTTGGCCGGCGCAAGTGATATCCATTTTGCCTGTGTGGCAATTGATATTTGCCTTTGCAGTGGCTAAAAAAGGTCATCCAAGGATTATTGAGGCATTCAATAAAGATTCGGGTACCTCAATGTCATGGACTAGAAAGTCTGCAGGGAAGACACAATTCTGGACCTTGACCAAACCATCCTCAACAATCCCACGAGGTTTAATTGTAGATCGGTTAGCTAATTACAGTGTAACCTCGATGGGTTTTAATTCACCTGTCTGAAACTCATCAAATAAAATCATGGGAATGATATTAACTGAGGCACCAAGATCAAGGAGGGTGCGATCAAAGGTAGTATCATCAATAATTACTGAAATTA
Source organism: Thalassia testudinum (assembly GCA_037157565.1). NCBI lineage: Eukaryota > Viridiplantae > Streptophyta > Magnoliopsida > Alismatales > Hydrocharitaceae > Thalassia > Thalassia testudinum. The sequence goes on along the minus strand of JAZHRO010000002.1, from coordinate 106,986,626 downwards.
AAGGTCCCCCAGATCTTTCACCTTAGGAGGCAGCTTGCTCTGTATGACAGAGCTCACTGCCTCTAAAAGATGTACCTATCCTAAATTTTTGGCCTGCCTTTTAGGAGTACAGATCTCCTTCAAAAATTTGGCATAGGCAGGTATATATTTGATGCCATCTAGGAGAGGAATATTGATTTGAACTTGCCCAAATAGATCCATGAGTTCTTCTGTGGTGGACTCAGATTTCTTTTTTCTATTGGTGGTGGGGTGGAGAGCTTGTGAAAAAGGGATAGGAATCGTGTCTTGAGATTTTTGTATTTCTTTTTCTTCCTGATGGGGAGGTGGGGAGTCAATTTGCATAGTGATGGGGATTTCACCAGGTTTTTGTGAAGGTTCGGGATCAGTGGTGGTTTTCCCACTCCTCAACATAACTGCATGTGCAGTCGGATTATCATTTGGAGGAAGTGGGGGGCCTGTGGTTGTGGAAACCTGGGAGGCTGCTGAGGTGGTGGATTAATAGGAGGCTGATTCGGGTAGTGTGGATTTCTTCACGGATATTAGTTCCTTTGGTGATTAGGGTTTGGCATGGGTTGGGACAGAAGATGTCTTGTAGGTCCTTGAGTGTGAGTAACCCCAATCTGATTGTTCAGATTTGTGATGGTGCGGGTTACTTCCATCATTTTTGTTTGCATGTCCTGTAGGGTTCTCATCATCTGGGCATTGATGTCTTATTAGGATGGCCCAGGATGAAAGGTTGGATTTGACCCATACCCATTAAAATGATTTGGTTGGGAAGGAACCTGATTATTCCAGTAGTTCGGGTAATTTTTCCAATTGGAAGAATTTTTAAAAGGCATTTGGATGGCAGAAATATTTTGAGTGGGGTTAAGATCTGGATAGTTGTAATTCCCCAAAGAATCATAGACAGTCTCTGAATGTTGGTAATAATCAGCAGGAGTAGTGATGAGATTGTGCAAATTTTCTCTTCGTGGAAGGTTAGGTTGGGTTAGATGTGGATTGTGTGGAGCTTGGGTTGATGTGGCAAGTCTTTCCTCAATTTCTTCTGATTAATATGCATCTGGTAAAGTTTTTGAGCAATCATTTGAAGATTATCTTGGGTGACTGGAATAGATTTGGTGCCTACTTCATGAAAACTGAACTGCGGGTTTTGAGTTCTACCAAATATCTTCATGGAAGCTTGATTAAATGAGTTTTCACTCATTTCTTCAAAAAGATCATAGGCACTCTTAGCATCCTTACTTAAAAAGTTGCCGCCACACGAGGTGTCGAAAAAGTGTCGAAGTTGATCTTCTAAACCATTATAGAAGACCTGTACCAGCTGCCATAAAGGAATCTCATGGTGCGGGCAACTTCTTAAAAGATCTTGGAATCTCTCCCAAGAGTCATGGAAACTTTCACCAGATTTCTGTTGGAAGGTCGTAATGGATCTTCGTACTAAATTAGTAGGACCTATGGGAAAGAATTTCTTGAGGAAGGTGCTCTTGAGCTGAGGCCAAGTTGTGATGGGTCGGCCAATGGTCCTGAACCAATAAGTGGCCTTATCTTTAAGAGATAATGGAAATAGCCGCATCAGCCATAGGTCTTCTTGCACATTTTGGGAATGGGTTGTTTGTGAAAGAAGAGTCAGCTCTTCAAGGTGGCTGAAAGGGTCTTCCCTAGGAAGGCCATGGAAGTGCTTAATCAGGTTCAGGACTGCTGGCTTGATCTCGAAGTCCCCCTCTAGTATGACCACCCCTGGTCATTCCTCATAATAAGACGAATCATAAAAATCTTTTAGAGGAATAACAGGTTGCTGACGGGGTGGTGGGTTTGGCCTTTGATTTGCTAGGTTTTGGATGTTCATAGTCAATGTTTATTGATTGGAATATAATTTAGTAATCTGCTCAGCCATCATTGTTAAGAGATTAAGCAGGGGGCTTAATGTTGTGATTGAGGCAAATCAACATTAGGGAGCTCTAGGTGCTGGAAGTCAAATGTGGGGGGATTATGGGTGGAAGGGTCAGAATTAGGGTTAGTAGTGGGGTTGGAGATGGGATTAGAGATGGAAGTGTGATGAGTGCATTTTAATGGACTAATATTAAGCCTAAGTATCTTTAATCGTACCGTTAGATGTGTTAATAATTGCAATTAAGTTGTAGAATATTTGTACGCATCATGATTTAAGTTTATAACATTCTATAACTTAATATGTAATGATTTTGTTGTTTTTATGTGCAGGTATTATATTTAGAAAGAGAAAGGGTTGGGGAGCAAATTTCCCCAACAACCGGTGAGATCTTTTCCCTTTCCTCCGGCCAGTTGTAACTCTCCCCTCCAACACCCGCCGGCCAAAAATAGAAAAAGGATTTGAAAATCCCTTGATTGGCGCACGCAGGGAGAGAGAGGAGTTAAAAAGAGAGGAGGTGGGGTGCACTGGGGAGGAGCCATCTTCCCCCTTGCGGGGGAAAACTCCACCGCATGCACTATGCCCCCGCACCACTCCTTCACCACCCCCTCCAAGCCTGCACCGTGCATCTTCCTTCTCCACCTTGCGCGCCTGCAGGCGCACGCCACTCTCTCGTCAGCACCATCTCAAGCGCGCCTCTCTCTCGCTAGCACCATCTCAAGCGTGCCTCTCTCTCCCCAACACCACCTGGCGCCCGCATCTGCAGACCGCAGCACCCGCGCCTCAGCTTGCAGCCGCACGCCTTCACCACTGCTGCACCCTCCTTCTTGCAAGTGCACCCTTCTCCACCGCAGGCCCGCACCTCAGCCTGAAGCCGCGAACGCAAGCGCTGCGTGCAGAGCGCAACCACTTTCCACATGCGCTCCAGCATCTGCAAATTGCCTCGCCCGCCCGCCTTTGCGCCCAACCTGCAGGCACCACCACCTTCATCCCGCAAACCTACCAGCACCTCCTTCTCGCAGGTGCTCGCACGCTTCACCGCAGACTGCCTCACCCTCCAGCGCCGCACCGCAGGCCCCCTCACAGCGCCTCAACCTTCAAATCTCACCGCGTGCCTGCACCTTCCAGCACCCACAGGTGCTACCTCACCCGGCAGCGCCTTCCACCTCTCTGCAGGTGCACCCATACTCGCCCACTTCGCCCACCTACAGACGCGCACGGGCACGCACCAGCGCGCGGCCACCTGCCAATAGGCTACCCTGCAGCAGCCGCTCTACCTTCTTCTCCAATAGGCCGACGCTCCTCCACCTGTTGGCCACTGCCAACCACCTCTCGCCATTCTGCCATTGCCATCGTGATCCCCATGCGTCGGTCAATCTTCCTCCATAGCAGCTCCATCGCCGGTGATCTCTCTCTCTCTCGCGAGGAGAGAGAGCAGAACCTCTGTTTCCTCCAATATTAAAAATTACATTCACTTCCATTGTTTATTTTTATTTATTATTATTATATTATGGCAAAATTGCACATGCACACTCATATTCTCTGATAATTGCACATTAATGATATTAACCTATTTCAAGATTGGTTTTGGGCTTAACTGGTGAACTAATTTTCTCTAATACATGTCACATGAAAAATTTATAAAATTGTCATATATTTATTGAAGATTTCAGTGAGGGAAAACTGCCATATACCCTTATCTTTTTAAGTTATTGTGAATCTACTTCCCATCGCATTTTATGTCAGATTTTAATAGGGATTTCACAATTTACTGAAAGAATATAAAATAATCGAGAATTTATTGCATAATTGTCTCTCTGTGGATACGACTCACTCTTCTGTGAGTGGTTATTTTTATTTTGATTAGTCGATTTTTCCACCACTTAAATACTACAATGCAAAGCGAAAAGTCGGCTCGTCAAATTGGCGTCGTTGCTGGGAGACAACAAACACAATAGATTTACTTTATTGTTTTTGAATATTCTGAGTTGCGAAATTATCTGATCGTTTTATTATTGTGCATGGAATCTGACTCGGGGACAAGGCGCAGTAAAGCAACGACATTGAACCTGAACGACGCGCACGGCGGAGACGATCTTTTTGGTGGACCTTGATGCCACCTGGAGGACGGCAACAGGAATACGTGGGCCTTGATCCCACGCATATAGGCTTACGGAGAAGCCTGTTTCTGATTTAGGCAGTAGATCTTAGTTAGATTTAGTTAGATAGACATCAGAATTTAATTTCTATCTTTTGGACCCGTGTTGGGTATTTTTGGGAACGTGTTCCCAGTGCCACTTTATTTCTTATCGCTCTTGTATGCGGGAGCATATTTTCGGGACTGTGTTCCCATTTATTTAGATTAGGTTCCTCAGGATTATTTGAACTGTTTTGAACTGCATTTCGGTTAGTTAGTTAGATTAGGTCTATTGTTATTATTATTAAAATAATAATAATCAAATTGCCTGCTAGAAGCTGCATATCTATAGGACGATCATATAGGACTGAATGAGCAGCATCTAGTTTATTTTTATTGCATTGCATTCATACATTGCACGAAGAAAGCTGAAGTAAGGTACATCTTCTCTTGAGCATTAATTACTTGTCATGCATATGCATTGAACCTAAATCTAAGACCACTAAAGTGCTTGAATCAAATTAATTCAGTGGTTACTTTAAAAAATTGGGACTGTTAAGAGGTTGGACTTTAAAATCTGTGACTGAAAATTGTGTGCAAAAGGATCTTGTTTGCGGAATTTCAAAAAATCAAAACATGATCGTATGCTTGCACACTTGAGACACTGTGCACGTCACATAAGGTCACTAGATAAATTTCTACCTCTCCTCTTTTGCACCACAAGGGAAGTTAGTCAGAAATCAATAAGCCTATCCACCAAGTTACTTTGGTTCCTCATGTGTGGACTCGATTCGAGACTTCCATCCCTTGCGAGTAGGTTATAGGCACCAGCGAAGGTTGGCCTAGGAAGCGTAATTTTTACAAAACTTGTTTGGCCACCAACTAAACATATAACTCTAAGACCTACAATCTACTAAAAATAGATCCCATTGAATTTGCATTTTCTTTGACAATAGAACTCTCTAGGAAGTTTTCTACTTACATTCTGAATTTTGCTACATCCTAAGAGAGTTAAAGTTATTTTGCTTAAAGAAATGGATTTCTCTTACTCCTATCATTCAGATTATCAGAGTCAATACTTCCCATCTTTTAATCAGGATCCCATGCTCCGAGCATATCCATCCTTTGATGGGAACATTGATAATTCATGGGATCATTCTCATTCTTACCCTGGGAGTACTGGCTTGATAACTCCCACTTTTGAGTAGAGCCTAGGAGCGGGATTTTCCAGCCCTGAAATCCCTACTTCCATGCAAGCACCCAACCCTCCCACCCTTCATGATTTTCCGTATCAAGGTTGGACCAATAACCCTAGGCAACCACAGCCTGAAATTGACTATCCTCCCCAACCTGATAATAGTAGCCTCTCCTCTTTTATGATAGAAATGCAAAAACAACAAAAGGAAATAATGGAATCAATGGGAGAGATGTTGAGGAATAGTCAACAGTTAAATGAAGAAATAAGACAACTTAGCTACACGCTTCCCAAAAGTCCTGATCCCTACCCATACGATCATGATCATGAAAATAATTCTGAGGAACCTAATGACAATAGGGATCCAATTTTATGTAGCTATCACTTAGACTCTCCCAATGAGACACGGCCACTAGAGCACAATGATTATAGTGATTATCCACCTAAACTACATTGGAGTCAAAAGCAAGGGAAGATGGTACCTCTTGAGCACCTTGACCCCAATAACGGTATTCTCCTTACCCCTACCAACCCGGGTCAAGGTTATATTGTTCCCATCACTTCCCCTCCTGATTATTTGGTGGAATCCCATTCTACTCTTAGTGAGCCTACTCCTGACCCTCCACTTAGGGAATCAACACCTACCATTCAATATTCTGAGGATTCAAATGCACCTAATGAAGGTGACCCTAAGGGAATAGAGGATGATCAATTCTGGTCTCAGGGATATGAAGAGTCTAATTCAGAGGATGAGGATGCCCCAACAGAGGAACCTAGACTGAAAATCTGGAGTGAATCACAGGAGAATTATTTATCATTTAAGGATTTACCTCCAGAGGATAGAAATAATATGATTAAATCCAGATTCCTCCTTTCTTTTGAGAGTCATCCTCCATCAAAACAGGAGTTGATATTAGAGGAGGACAAACAAAATAATGAGAAGTCTGTGGGAGACTCTCAGGGACAAAACACATCAATTAAGGATTTATACCCTGAGAACAATAACGAATTCAATGATATAGGCTTCCTCCAAAATATTAAGACTGATCCTCCTTTAGAATAATTGAGGATACTGATCCAACTCCTAATGAATCACATATACACCCCGATAAATATTTGAGTGAACCAAACGAATCTGGGGATGAGTTGAATGATAATGATTCTTACATGTTGACCCTGCCATCAAAAAGTTGTAATTTGGAGTCTACCCTTGATTCAAATATGACTCCGAGCATTAATGCTAGGCAGGATAACTTGAAGTTGTCTACAACTGTTAGGGAGTGTACACAATCTGAATCATTGTTGGAATTGGACCTAACACCAACTAAGCCCTCATTGGACTTAACCATTACCTTCCAACACTACAAACAACCCTCATACTCCCTAACTGATCCGTGGCTCAGATCTCTGCTCATGTACATTCTTTCTGGAGAATATATCAGGCCAGTACATCCTAGGATAGAATGACGAGTATGGATTGACGCTTGTACTTTTACTCTCGCCATTAAAGGGTTTGAACTAATAATGATTATATCTTTTAAAACATGTCTTGCTTTGGAGGATCCTTGTTATCCTCCACTTATTCCGTTTCGGGAGGCCTCTTTTCATATTCCCTTTCTTATTCCTAGACCTCCCCAGGTAGCCAATGAGATTTTCTATTTTCATTTCTTCTGGCGAGCATTTGGAATTACATTGCATCATCAGCTCGCCAACATCCGTGGTTACCTATTTTCTAGGCCTGCGCTGTTATGCATATTCTTAGGGCCTAACCTTTTCTGTTTAGAACCGGACTTATAGGTTCCTTCTTAGTCTGGCTACTGACAAAAAATGCAACGCTTGTTGGGAGGCAACCCAGCAGACCGTGTCAGGTGATATTTTTCCTGTCTCCTCCTATTTTAATTTTACAATGGGGACATTGTAGGATTTAGGCATGGGGGAGTGCATTTGCATTTTAGGAAGTATTCATGCATTTAGGTTAGCATAAAAAAAAAATCTCTTTTCTTGAGCTGAATGGGTTAGTCCCTAGCAAAATACCTTTGTTATTGGAGGTTTTTCTTCCGGAATTATTTCTTAAGTTTTGAATCCAGTACATTTATTTCACGTGCACGTAGACTTGGTAATGGATCCTTGAGGAAAACCAATGAGCATTTGTAAGTCTACTGAACCCTTGGATAGTTCATAGGTAGTATCTTCTAATAGATCTACCTCATATTTGTGAGAAGAAAGTAGAGAGATTACTGGTGCGCTAAGTCTAGTGCAAGGACACTTAAGTTTTGGATAATTAGATGATGATACTTCAGAGTTAGTCGTAGTTTTCACTCTCTGTTCCTGTGTGTGTATTTTGTGTGAATTCCTAAGAGTCACCAAATAAGGCAGATACACAGAGATTGAGTCTTAATAAAGCTATAACTATGGTGGATGGTTACGACCGTCCTTCATAGAGTCTTCGGCTAAAGGAGGGTAATAATGTCAAAGGTCAGAAATACGCCTTTCTTATCCATTCCTTTCCGGTGCCGAGAATAGGCACTTCCACCAAATAAGTCACACAACTTCCTTTTGACCATCATCATCCCTAATAATGCCTCGTAAATAAAAGTCCATATTGTATTGTGTTGATTGAAAAAGAAACAAAAACAAGAAGAAAAAGAAAAGGGGAAAAGAAGAAACAAAAAGAAGAAAAAGAAGAAATAGTTATATTACAAAAAAAAAGGTCCAAGTTTCTAATGTAATATTGTTTCTAAGGCAATAGAACACCTTGCGCGTTCCACAAAATATGACCAATACCTACCTTTTAGTATTTCTGATCGCCCGAATACTGGTTGAGGACTCTAACTTAGTTGTAGAGTTATTAGGACTTTAATTGAAGTGTGGATGCCATGTGAGGCCACAAAATAGTGAGTACAATTTCTAAATCTGGCAAGAATCATGATCTCAGAAAGAAAGAAAAGAGAGAGTGCCCAGGAACATCAAGAGAGCACAATTGTGTAGCCTCTCTCAGACTTGACTTGTCTAATAGTCTAGAGATCTAGAGTCTGCAGTACTAGACTATATGTAGCACCAAATGAGTGTGTGCCACCAAATACAATTCCATTCAACTCAATATCTCCTACCTAAGCCAAGTGCCGGGGTCAAATTACAGATTATCGTCTGCATTATTCCCGAGGGAAGTAGTTGCCTATCTCGACAGAATTTTTTGCCAAGGGTGATGTACGAACTCCAAATGCGAATCGGCTCTTTCACTTGGATCTGTTACCTAGGCTATCAACACTTTACATTTGTCTGGATTTCTAAAGTTTTGAAATAAGAAAAGAAGAAATCTTCTGATTACTTCTATTATTTTTCATTTTTGCTAGGGACTAGCAAATCTTAGGCAAGGGGGTATTTGTTGAGTCCATTTTAATGGACTAATATTAAGCCTAAGTATCTTTAATCGTACCATTTAGATGTGTTAATAATTGCAATTAAGTTGTAGAATATTTGTACGCATCATGATTTAAGTTTATAACATTCTATAACTTAATATGTAATGATTTTGTCGTTTTTATGTGCAGGTATTATATTTAGAAAGAGCAAGGGTTGGGGAGCAAATTTCCCCAACAACCGGCGGGATCTTTTCCCTTTCCTTCGGCCGGTTGTAACTCTCCCCTCCAACGCCTGCCTGCCAAAAATAGAAAAGGGATTTGAAAATCCCTTGATTGGCGCATGCAAGGATTGATAATCCCCTCCTCCACCTTGCACGCCTGCAGGCATGCACCTCTCTCTCGTCAGCACCATCTCAAGTGTGCCTCTCTCTCGCCAGCACCATCTCAAGCGTGCCTCTCTCTCCCCAGCACCACCTGGTGCTTGCATCTACAAACCGTAGCACCCGCACCTCAGCCTGCAGCCGCACGCCTTCACCACTTCCGTGCCCTCCTTCCTGCAAGTGCACCCTTCTCCATCACAGACCCGCACCTCAGCCTGAAGCCACGCCCGCAGGTGCTCCGTGCAGAGCGCGACCACCTTCCACACATGCTCCAGCATCTGTAAACCGCCTCGCCCACAATCCCGCCTTTGCGCCCAACCTGCAGGCACCGCCACCTTCACCCCGCAAACCTGCCAGTGCCTCCTCCCCGCAGGTGCCCGCATGCTTCACCGCAGACCGCCTTACCCTCCAACGTCGCACCGCAGGCCCCCTCACAGTGCCTCAACATTCAAATCTCACCGTGCGCCCGCACCTTCCAGCACCCACAGGCGCTACCTCACCCGCCAGCGCCTTCCACCTCTCTGCAGGCACACCCGCAGTCGCCCACCAGCAAACGCGTTCGGGCGTGCACCAGTGTGCGGCCACCCGCCAACAGGCTGCCCTGCAGCAGCCGCTCTGCCTTCTTCTCTAATAGGCTGGTGCTCCTCCTCCGCCCGTCGGCCGCCGCTGGCCACATCTCGCCGTTCTGCCACCGCCATCGTGATCCCCATGCGCCGGTCAATCTTCCTCCATAGCAGCTCCATCGCCGGTGCTCTCTCTCTCTCGCGAGAGGAGAGAAAGCAAAAGCTCTATTTCCTCCACAATTAAAAATTACATTCACTACCAATGTTGATTTTTATTTATTATTATTATATTATGGCAAAATTACGCATGCACACTCATATTCTCTAATAATTACACATTAATGATATTAACCTATTTCAAGATTGGTTTTGGGCTTAACCGGTGCACTAATTTTCTCTAGTACACGTCACGTGAAAAATTTATAAATCATCATATATTTATTGAAGATTTCAGTGAGGGAAAACTGCACATATACCCTTATCTTCTTAAGTTATTGTGAATCTACTTCCCATCGCATTTTATGTCAGATTTTAATAGGGATTTCATAATTTACCGAAAGAATATAAAATAATAGAGAATTTATTGCATAATTGCCTCCCTGTGGATACGACCCACTCTTCTGTGAGTGGTTATTTTTATTTTGATTAGTCAATTTTTCCACCACTTAAATACTACAACGCAAAGCAAAAAGTTGGCTTGTCAAAGTGGAAGGGTTAGTGGACCTGTTTTGTTGATTTTCCATATTTTGAAAAGAAGACAGAAAAAATGATCTTTTTGCGAGGGGGAGAAATCAAATGGTCCTTCCAAGTGCAGATTTTGAGACCGTTGCCTGTGCATAAAATGGAAGAATGGGAGGGGAGGAGAAGAGATGGAGATGAGTGAAGTGTGCACACAAGCAATCAAATTCTAGAGCTAACTTAATTGTGACTCCCTAGAAATTAACCTAAGACTTGGTCTACCTAGGAAATAAGTAATCAACAATGAATACCCGTTCTGTCGACAAATCTAGCCAAGTTGCTTAAGGGGAGGTTTGGGTTCAAGCATTTCCTAGGAAAATCCCTAGGTGCTTGTACAAACCCGTGCCTGGTCATTTGACACGACCCCTTAGCCTGAACACCAGATATAGATGATAGAATTGGTATTAACTAGAGAAAACTTAAGTCCTAAATAGCAAGCCAAAATTAATGAAACCTTAGGGGTCAAATTGCTACGAATTTTAGTTAGGGCTAGGATACTAAAGTGCACATGGAATGTGGAGGGCGTTGATTGGGTTGTTGCCATATTATTTCAATTTTTAGTGTGTGTGCAGGAATTGGAAACTGGTTCCAATTAAAAATAAGTTGTCAGACAATTTTTTGTATTTTTATCTTTTAGGGTTGGATTTAACTTAGTGTCTTGTTAGGGTTTTCTTTTTAAGTTTTAAAACAAGTTTGAGATTCCACAAACAAGAAGAAATCAAGTTGTATGGGTGAGGATATGTTTCCTTTTGGTTGTTTGTCCCTAAAAATGAAAAAGAAACCCTAATCCAATTGATCCTAGGATAGAAATTTAACTGGCAATGAGTTATTTTTAGGCTTTCTATATTAAGTAGAGGACTAAACAATTCAAACAACACCACTACCTTGAAGAGAATCAAATAAGAATTCCAAAAAATATTTTTTTAAGATTTTAGGAATTTCTTTAATAATTTTTTTGAATTTTTATTTGTACTAGTGTCAAAGTCAAAAAATGATACCCGTGGGTATTTTGGACTTTTCAGTATTACCACCAACCTCAAACAATTTTGGTGATTTTATATAATGTGTAGAATTTCATAAGGATTCCAGAAAGATAAATTTCATAAAAATTGGATGAGTATAAAAATTCTAAAAATTCACGGGCAGTAGTAAAATAGGAAGATTAAAGGGTGTGAGTCCTCGGCAGTCCACAAATTTTTAAAAATTAAACACAAATACAATTAGTCTGAAATTTGAAAAAGATGTTCCTATTTGATTTAAAATCCTTAAGTGAAATTTCAAGATTTTAAATGGCCTATGCTAATCGAAATTGATTTTTCAAATCTAGACGGAAGTCTAGATCCAAAAAAGCAGAACACCAATACTTGAAATGGGGTGGTGTTAGCGGTGCAAACAAGCAATCAATGAGTTTTAAAATGCACCACTCCACTTAATTAAATTGTTTAAGGTCTTGAAAGCCAAGTTTAGTGTATTTTGGTAGTTTTTTAGGTTAGGTGTGACAAGTAAGAAGAACCAACTGAATTGTTCGTGGGACGACGAGGAACTTTGAGCTTTCGCTTCCAAATTCCCGCTTTCCCCCTGTAGTTCCAGCACACACTAGAGAAAAGAAAGAGAAGGGGATGAGATCCACTTCAAGCAAGAGAAAAAATGATTAAGCAAAGTCGTTCCTCCCCGGCAAGGGTGCAAAAAAGTGATCGCGTTTTTGCATGGTTTGTTAAATTGGAGTTTTAAGTCCTTGCAATGCACAAAAATAAATTCGCTTTTAAAATTTATAAGACCTAGATAGTGGGTATCTAGGGTCATACAAGGAGGCAAGTTTGCTAATCAAAATCCCTTACTTACAATTGGAAATCAACTTATTTTTGGTGTTTTAAAATATTTAATTTTTGTTTTGAAATAACTAAAGCAACATAAAATTGTTGGTGGGAAGATCACTAACACCTAAATTTACTAAACTAGAACCTAAGTGACAAGTAATTCCTCTCTCTAGGCTCACATAGCTAGGTGGGAACCTAGAGTAAGTAGAGAGACGGTGTGATTACACTAAGGTCAAAGTAAAAGAAAACAATTATGAAAAGGCAACTTTACTCAAGGAGAAAAAATGTTTTACAAACCCTAGTAGAGGAATGCTTCTATTACTAGATAATTGCAACAAATAAAATAAAACACAAATCCTCCTGAATTGTTGGTGAAGAAGGGAAGCTCCTTGCTCCAAGCTTAGTGGCTCCTAGAATTGAAAAGGGCTCCTCCTTCTCCTTCCTTGCTATGCTCCTCCAAGATGGTGTCCTCCAAGGTGGTAGCTATCACCTTCAATTCTCCTCCTCCAAGGGTGGACGTCCACCCTAGGTCCTTCTCCTTTTCCTGGCCATCCTCCTTGAAGTAGAATAGCCCTCCTCCTTAGCATGGCACAAGTTGAAGAGAGTGGGGAGAAGAAGGCACCAAAGGGGCAGGTGATGTGCCCCCTTAATCTTCTTCTCTACTCCTTCTTGGTCGTAGGTGTAGGTGGGTATAGGTAGAATAATACACTAATGGAGGATGATCAAAAAAGGTGGTAGGTGATGGGTTTATATAGAGTAGGAAGGGGGCATAGGTGGCTATTGGAACGGATGGCTAGGATAGGTTATATGGGTAGGTGTAGGGTTAGGATGGGGGCATTTTTGGAGGAAATTTTTGGTGCCAAAACAAGGGTAGTTATAGGTGGTTTTGGTGCCATTTTGTGATGTCTTTTGGAGGTAGTGGGTAGGCTAGGTTGGCACCAAGGTGAGATGGAAGTAGGGGTAGCTTATGTGGAGCTCAGGTGGAGCTAGTTGGTGGAGTTGTTAGGTAGGGTTTTTAGGTGGTAAAAGCTAAGGGAGCTGGAGCATAGCTAAGCTAAGCTAGCTTAGCTAGTAGTGGAGTAGAGGAGGAGGTATTGGAGATAGGGTTTGAAGAGAGGAGCTGAGAAGAAGTCTGGAGCTTGAACTGAAGGTGGCAGCTGCTAAAGAGGGTGGCATGGAGATACTCTAGCAGGCTTAGCTTGCTAGTTCTTTGCTAGCTGCTAAGCCAAGCTAAAGTGAGCTGGCTTCTACCATAATGAGCTGAGGTGAGCTGGGTTTGGTGCTCTCGGGGAGGATCAAGCTGGTTGAGGTAGCTAAGGTGGCTTAGCTCAACACAGTTGAGCTAAGCTGAGTCCCCGGGAGCTGGACTTGAGCTTCCTAAGCTGAAATGAAGTCATCTTCAGTAGTTTGGAGTTGAGTGGAGCTGGATGTAGCTGGACTCGAGCTAGGGTGAACTCCAGTCAACTCAGTTGAGCTAGCTAGAGCTCTCAGTGGACTAATGGGAGCTAAGATGAGCTAGACTCAGCTAAGTTGAGTTGGATCTGAGCTGACCTGAGCTAGGGTGAGCTAAGATGAGCTCTCTTGAGTTGAGATGAGCTGAATGGAGCTAGGATGTGCTAACCCTAATCCAAGTGAGCTGGATTCCACATATGGTAAGCTGGATCAAGCTGAGTTCCAGCTAGTTTGAGCTTCTCCTTCACTTGTTGCCTTCCTGAGTGCTAGGGTTCTAGGGATCTGTTAATCTGTTTATCCCTAACACTCACACAAACACATTAAAATGATAATAAAAAATGCAATGCATGCCTAACCTAATTAATCCCTAAATGCAGCCCAAAAACCCGTTTGCGGAGTAAAATCCTAAGTGCTAGGTTTGTTTTAATGCATAAGAAAGATGACAAACAGGCATTTATCAGTCGCCCCGTCACTGCCATCATGACCGTCTCCCTCCCACGCACTACCACCGAGCTCGAATTGGCCAGCAACCACACATCCACGCGCACGAAGAGGAGAGAAGGAAATTCCTCTGTTTTGGATTTCATTAATATTTACGAATCATGCTATTGCCAGATGCACTGTTCATTTATTTTCCTGATTTAATATATTGCAGCAAATTGCATAGACATCCCCCTATTTAATCTAAATTACATATGATTGAGTTTTTCTTATGAATGACATAAAACATGGAATATTTGTTATAGTAAATGGGCACTATTAGGTAGGAGATTAATACTGATGTTGTTTGCTATTACAAGATCATTATTTAATAGAATATTATATTGTGGTAATTTTTCATGTGCACACTTACACTTTTGATTAATTGTTTAAATTGAGAATTTATATTGGAAATAAGTTGCACTAGTCAGTATGCGCACCCACTAATATTCCCGAATAAACGAGACATCACTCACGAGTTTAATAGGCTAATTCCTCCCTGTGGAGACGACCTAACTATTTTCGTGGTTAGATTTTGAGAATTAAAATGTTTTGTAAAGCGATTTTCTACCATGAGACATACTACAAGGATGCAACATTTTATGTTAAAGTTTTCAACTAAAATGAAGATCGCTTTTTCATTGACTTTCGACGATCCTTCTGAGCTACTCTAGCATGGCCGTGAGGTCGTGTTCTCTATTTCAAGTACCTTCCAGACCTCCACCATCTCCCTCATCTTCTCCAGTCATGTTCATCATCTATAGCCCCCAACTCATCCAATTGCAGGTTGCAATCGACGCGGCCTAGCTCCAGGTCCCTTCTCAGGTCCTCAATCAAAGATTTCAGCCACGCCATCGCCTTCAATTGGAGGCGTCATCTCCTCAGCTATTGCGTGAAGAAGAAAGGGACAAAGATAATCCCACATTGTCGACTTTGATGCCTTCTGCACAGGATAAAAGTGTTTTGTGAAGACGACCCCTCGCCCAATACGCAAGGGGTTGGGTCCCTCCATGCACGCATCCATAAAAGTGTTACTGTGGCATTATTGGAACTTGATTGACGTGGATTACTGATTGGAAGTACTACATATTAATTGAGCTTAAACATATAGGGTTAAATTGGTGATTTAAATCACCATTTTAACCCAATCTTTTTTGCACTCTGACATTTGATTTCATCAATATATTATTCTGTTTCATTCTGAGCAAAGTTTTGATCATATTTTTGAATAATTGTGATTGGTGGATTAAATTACTATCAGTTGCTCCCTGCGAATGACCTTGGACACTACTTTCTGAATCTGAGTTTATAAATTTAATTGATTTGAGCAATTTTGTCCTATACTACAACGCATTCCTTAAACAACAATGATTTCACATTTGGACATGTAATCCACAACTAGAATATACTGGTGTCCAAATGGAGGAAAGGGTCCCATGAAATTGATGCCCCAAACATCGAAGATTTTGACAGGAGGTATCGGGTTTAGGGGCATCATGTCTCTATTGGCCATTTTCCCAAGTGTCTAGTGATGAGCGTGTTTTTCTCAATGGAAAATCAAGGTTTTGGAGAACCCATTATCATTGTTGCAAAAATCACTACCAGATAAAATTTATACCGAAACTCAAGATGAGTCCCAGGTCAAACATAGGGAGGCCAACGTTTGGTTTTGTGAAATCTACGCTTCAATTTTATTTCTTTTTGTTGTTTTTATCTTTTGTGATTTTTTTGGTATTTATAAGGCAAGAGATCAGGTCGATAAAATCTAGCTAATCTACTTGCAAAATAAGAAAAAGAGAGAGACAGAGAGAGCGAGAGACAGAGAGAGCATCAATATATTTATCTAACCAAAGTCAACTACAGATAAACAACTCCACTAGAAAGTAGTAAAAGATAGATAGAGGTGAGAAGAGTCCCCCTCAATGGTCGCTTGGAGGACAACTTGCTTTGATGTCGCCTGAAAGATGGTGGTGAGGAGCTGGACAAAGAAGAACGGTGTCGGAGGAAGGGGGATGAGGCAGGATGGTGTCGTGACAAGGATCTACTTCTTGAAGGTGGTGAGAGGATGGCCACGAGATGCTCCACGAATGGGGATGAGAGGTGTGTAAGATACTTGATTTTCTACTCTAGAGGAGCATCTCGGGCTTGGTACAAGCTCTCTCTAGAGACTTGGAGGTGGTGAAGGGGAGAAAGGAAGAGATGAAGAATGGGATGGGTAGGGGTCCTTTTATAGTGGAGGAGAAAGGGCTTGATCGTTCAAGGGTCAATAGCGACATCAAAGACATCGTTGTAGACCTACCTTAGATGTCGCTGAAGGTCCACAGCCAATGCCCACCTGCACTCACGCACACTGGTGCTTATACACCTAGAATTGTCACGCTTCGTCGATGGAGAGCCATTCGATTGAGATCAGGCCCCTGAGGATGAGCGGAGATCGCATGCTCAGATTGCTTGTGAGATAAAGTGTCGGTCCCCGCATGCGATCGCGTGTGCACACGCAGGCATATTTGTGCTCATCCATTACGCCGCGTGGCTGCATCTCTACTGCTCGATCATGATCGAGCAGTAAAATTTGGGCGTGTCTCTCTACTACGGTCGATTGGAGGCGTTTTATGAGTCGAACATGTGCTGCAGGTTTGCAAGTGACCTTCACGACTGCTGTGCTACACCCGCAAGAGTGTCGAGAAGAGAAGCTTCTAAAGCATCGTGGAGGTAGCTTCTTAGCCGTTGGATCTTGATCTAATGGCTGAGAATTGATGGCACGAATGAAGTGGAGGTGTTGTGGTTGCTATTGGCCGATTTGGATGGTCTGGATGGTGCCACGTGGTGCCATCTGAACCGTCCATTTTCTTTCGTAGGTGGCACCACGGATGTCAGATTGGGTTGATTTTCACATTGTTAGGCTGTGATTGTCGATCCAGATCCATCTATGCAATTGGACTTGTCATTTGAAGTTCTGAATTGCGTCCCCTAATCCCTTGGCTATTGATCTTGCTCTGACTGCACAATGTGCTACAAGACTCCGATCAAGATGATTTCAGAGGCATTGAACTCCGATCATCGTCCTAATTAGATCTGTACTGTTGGATCGTCAATTGAGGCCTCAAAATAAACCTCCTTCTCTCCTAGCCACAAAAGGAAGCAAATTAACCTAAAATTTATACAAACTATTTTAATTGTAGAAAGATGCATGTTATGCAATATTTATAATATGGAATGCATCTCTAAGTTTAGGAACATGCACAAATAGACATTTTAACCTAAATGGATGTGCATACATCATGCCCTCATGCCTATCTTTCGCTAGTCCCTAGCAAAATCAAACTAAATGCTATGTATAAGAAGAGAATTAGGATTCAATTACTTAGGCCTAAGTTTATTAACAATAGAAAATTTCAACTAGGGTCCTGAACTACAAAGACTCAATAGTGCCGAGGTGCCTGCCAAAATGCAAACCACCTAAGTCCTCACCTTATGTTGAAAAGGGAAGATACAATTTTTTTCTATTTTTCTTCTTTTCTAATTTTTTTAATTTTTTTTTATTTTAAAGTTTCAAGGCAGCTTTCTACTGCTACCCAACTCACCCAAGATTGGAAAAGTACTTTAAGTTCTAAGCATCTTGTGAAAAATTGCTAGATTCACTAGACGACCGTTAAAACAGATTTCAGGTTTCTACGACCCTAGGTGACCATAAGAGTTGTTTCCTAAAGGTTTATCTTTCCAATCTCCCCGCTTCTTCCCTAAGTGTTTTGGGAATTATTTGTGCATTTCTGTGAGCTGGGCTCTGGACAACCGACCAATGGGCTATTACCCACGATAACTTGGCAGCCATACTTGTGCGGTGAAGTGTGGCTTATTTATTTTTCTATTTTTCTATTTTTATTTTTCTTTTTGAGTATCATTTTTTTCCTTTTTCTGAGTAGGTGGCTTCCCTGATATAAGATTTACCTAAAAGTAGTAAAATGACTTTGGTCATGTAGCTAGGCTTTGGACAATTGGCCAATGGGCTGTTACTAATGACAACTTGCCAGCCATACCTAATTTCCTTAAAAATCGCCAAAAAGTGAGTCAGTGCAAATAGTGTGTAGACGCTTTAGACTTACAGTCTCCTCAAATCAAAGGGTAGGTTGATAAGTCGTGTACTTATCACCCCAATTTATTTACCAAATTAAAATAAAATTAACTTGGCGAGGAATCGCAACTAAGTCCACATTTTAGTGGATACCTAGGCTAATTAAGCTCAAAGACTTGAAGAGTCTAAGTGCTTAGGTCCTAAAGTATTGTTTCCTAAGTTAACAACTCCTAATGCCTAAGTTCTCTTCTTCTAATTCTAATATTTTTTGAATTTTTGAATTTTTAATTTTTCTTTTAAGAAATTAAAAGAAATTCCATGGAGCTAACAAAATAATTTCAGAATTAAGTATCCACCCCCCATGCCTAAATGATGCAATATCCTCATTGTAAAATTAAAGACATGAAAGAGGCAGAGTAAAGAGAATATCACCTGAATTTCATGAAAATCCGATCACCTCCGTAGGGAGAAAGAAGTATACACACATGCTAAGTTTATTGCCTTTAGCTAGGAATAATTTACAAACAAAGAGAAGGTTAAGAGTTCACAAGTATAAGTCAAGATCAGAATCAAAAGATTAATCTTTAAACCCGTCAGCAGAAGATGTCCACAGATGTGGACTAGATTGTGATGTAGACCCATGCCCCAGGGTCGAGTGGTTCTAAGGTTTTGAATGAAAATAACCCTGAACCAGAGATCATTGTGCTCGTAGGGTCGGGCCTACAGTTTTGTGGTATGCAACCCAAGACAATAGGTAGACTAGATTCGGCTGTCCACTTAGAGTTCAACTCGGAAAGAGTCAATTATTCCGTACTTGGGTTGCACGTCAAATATATCATAAGGGTCTTGATAGAACGTAGGTGGTTTCAAGTGAATAGCAACCCTTAAATCCAAACTCCTATCTTCCCCAGAGTTAACTTCCCAGATCTTAATTTCCAAATTCCTATCCTTTAAGTTCAAGTGTTCAATTTCCGAGACCTCAAGATCGTTGTACACCCCATCTAAAATATCCAACTCCAATAATTGTGGTTGAATCAGAATTGACTTCAGTCTAGTGATCTCAAGAATACCATCATTTAGTTCTTTGGGGTGTGATTGAGGAATTGGTCTACTAATTGAATTGTCCAATAAATTTGGATTTGAATCTTCCATGTCAACCCCAGTCGAATCAAATTCCTCAATTGCAGGGCCATCAAATGGCTCATCAGATTCCTCAGGCCCGTTTGTCTCACTAAAATCATTTTCCTTAACTTCAAGTGAGACTTCACCTAGAGATTCTTCACCCTCAGAATCAAAGAATTCAGGATCCTCATTTATATATGTCTCAAAATCATCTATCATTTCATTGTCCATGGAGACATATTTTTCCTCGTTCTTTGGCTTGGGGATCTCGGGTAAGAAAATTTGTTCATCCATAATGGGTTGCTCTAGACTAACCTGGTCATCCTCGATCTCATAAAATGTGTCCCCTGCGGCAGGTGTGTGAGTAGGTTCTTACATTGGCTCTTCTGAAAGGGGTTCATCTTGAGAATCATCCCAAGATTGGACTAGGGCAACCACAAATTTCATCCTCAATCTTGATAATTTCCCCAGCAAAAACTCACCCAAGCCCCTATCCTTAACATCTTCGAGCCAATCCAATAAAGAACTATTAAGATCATTAATCATTTTGATCATAGGCTTCAATGCTTCAGTGCATGGTGTTGGCTGAGCTTCTAAAGATTTTATAGTTCCTCAAGTTAGCCAACACCCTATCTTGGATCTGGTTCACCTGAACCGAATGGTTCAGTTTAATGTTGGGTGGGTTTGGGTTCAATCTAGGGGAGTCAAGATATTGAGGTTCTAGGGATCCTCCCTGATAGTAGGTCGTTTTGGGTTGTTCAAAGAAGGCTGATGACCTATATTCAATATAATCCTAGGGAGGGTAGGTGTTATAATCATCATATTCTTCCTGATTGTAGATCAAGTTGGTTTGTTCATAAGAGGATGGTGATCTATAATAAGTGTAGCTTTGGAAAGGATGATAATCATAATCATGATGTCCAGGGTTAGGTCCTGGACATTGAGATCCGAAATCATATCCCCAATCAAACTAATCTAGGCTAGTGGATGGGTAATCATAAGTTGAGTCGAGATAGTAATCATTTTGAGGATAAGTGGTGGTAGGAGGGTAGGATTGGAACTGTGTGTGTGGTGTGGAAGAATACATGAAGTAAGAGGGAAAACAGAACAAAGAAAAGAAAGGTGCCTTGTAGTACAATTAATCAATCTTGTCCTTAAATTGGGTAGCTTAAGGACCTATGCTTCAAAAATGAACTCTGACCACACAGTAAATTTAATGTTGTCCTTACTCCCGAAGGTGGTAAAGTTGGGCCAGCGAAATAGGGGGAGCATGTCCCGAGGGCCATTAATTATGCCAAACCCCTACTTACTTAAGTTGTTTGACAATCAGGTCCCCCAACCTAGCACCTTTTGAAGTAAGTAGATGTCACTAATTCGAAATGCGTTCAAGAGAACACCTTGAAACGTACTCAATGAATCCTAGGCCCAACATCTACTCAATTTTAATTATGGCTTGGGATGATTGTGCTCTTGGAAAGTGATGGGAACTTTAGATGGGTTGTGCCCTTAATGATTAGTGATGTACGGGGATTCGTTGTGAAAAGATTTGAGTTTAGAAAACCTATCACTGTAGTGTGATTTGAAAGAAAATCTATCAATCAAATAATTTTTAATCGAAACTCAGAATGAGTCCCGAGTCGAATACGAGGAGGCTATGTCGATTTCACGTCCGCAGTTCTATTTTTGGTAATTTTTTTATTTATAAATGAGACATTCACAATGATTACTATTCTATTTGCAATATAAACACTACAACTAGAGAGAGAGAAATAACTGTTATACTCAAAATAATGTCATTACAACTACACTAGAAAGTGAAAAATCTAATCTAGAAAGCGATAAAGAAAAGGGGGAGAGAAGTTATCCTCCTTGACAGATGCTTGGAGGACGAGCCGGACGAATGTCGCCTGGAAGAAGGAGAGCGAAGACGGATGACAGAGGACGGATCGGAAAGAACTAGGGGTGAGGCAGGGTGTCAGCATCGTGGGATCCACTTCTAGAATAGGGGCAAGAAGACGGTTGGCAAGAGCTCTACGAAGGGGATAAGAAGTGGAAAAATTTGTATTTTTACTCTAATGGAGTTTCCCGTAGCTTGGGAGCACTAGAGTGACCTTTAGAACTTGAGTTCTTAGCTTTTAAAGAGGGAGAGAGATGATGGAAGGGAGGAAGAAAATGTGGAGGGTGTAGGGCTTTTTATAGGTGAGGAATAAGGGCAAAATGGTCCTTTTACAAGCTTTAACATTAATATCATGACCTTTAGTGACGTTTATGAGAGTTAGTGTAGGCGCACGACTCTATAGCCGCACCCTCCATCTCCGCCGTGTGATGGGGATCCAAATGCCCAGAGCGTGCCATGTCACTGATTGTTGCTCTTCAACCGTTGAGGTGCATTCCCATGATCTCGAGATCTCAGTTGTCTGATCAAGAGTTTGAATGACTTAAAAGACTCGAGTGTCACTTCCTCTTGAGATGCTAAGCACGCTCACTTGAGATGGCACGTCAGATTGCGTGTCATCATGCACGTGCTTGATGAATGTTTCCCTATGGGCCACGTGGTTGCTTGATCAACCGTCCGCGCTTCATCCAACAGCTGAATTTAGCTGCGCGCGCTCCTTCAGCTAATTTGTGCTGAGGCGAGGTTCGAACCTGTCCCTCCTCCACGGATGCACTCTTGACCGCTGTGCGAACCCTTCAACTATGTCACGTAGAGGCTTTTGTGCTCAGTCGTTCGTGGCCATTGGATCTTCATCCAACGGTCGAGATCCTTCATTGCTTAAGCCTTCAGAAGTCGAGAGGAGGGGTGCGGGAGGGTTTGGATGGCTGGGATGGTGCCATGTGGCACCATCCAAGCCATCCATCTTCATATGCTAGCAGGTGGTGCCTTGGATGTCAGATTCGATCGATTTTCACACCATTGGGCTACGATCGTCGATCTGAACCCATCCATGTGGTTGGATTTTTCATTCAAGGTACAAATTTACACCACTAGGCCCCTTGACCTCTGATTTTTCTTACACTGTATCTGATGCTACAAAGGTCCGATTGGGACGATCTTGGAGTCGTTGAACTTTGATCATCACCTTGATCTTCAATTCGAGGCCCCGATAAATGTTACCCTATCCCTGGCCACAAAAAGAGGCGAATTACTTTACAATTTACACAAATTGACCTAAATGCATGATGATGCATGTTATGCACTATTTATAATGCATGATTGATGGGAACACCATCATAGGCCCTAACTGGGCACTTGTAGTCTAAAATAAAAGATAAAAGCTCCTACATATCCATCTGAGGGTCATAACACCACATCAGGCTATTTTGAGAAGAAAATAGAGAACAAGGGTTAATTATGTAATTTTAATAGCATATCATGAACATAGAATAACCAAGGGGTTTGCTAAGGTAGAACTAAAGGTCAAAAGAGCATTAAAGTCTAATAAGTGGGTTCATATAGATAGAAAAGAATTTTCACACATTTCAAGAATTAATAGTAACCCAAAACCTTAATTTCAGACTTGCTTAAATAATAGAGATTCTGGTTAGGATAAAATTCATCTAAACCTTCTAAATTTCATATAAAAATATTCCATAAGGTTTGGTAACTTTGATTTGACCATTGGAACCCATTTTAACCTTAAATAAAGTCTCAGATAGAAAGTTGCCTTAATTTGGGTTTATGTGCAAATTTCCCAATATAACTTGGTCAAAAATAAAATTTGACTCTACCACTAGAATCCTTGGGTCCAAATTAGGTTTGTACCAAAATTTAGGCCTAATCAGAGATCATTTTGACCTAATTTGTATTTTGGTCCATTCAGACTCTTTATCTCTCACATACACCCCTAACTTTCGAAAATCCTTGCGGATAGCCCCCAAACTTTGTCATCTTCTTCACAGTTGGGTCCTTGCTGCAATGGCAGGTGTGAACTCACGTAGTCGAGCTCTCAATTAAAGATTCCTCCTTTATTGCTTAGCCAATCCCTTCCAAAATTAGAAGTGATGATCCTAAGGAGATCCTTGATTTATTAAACCTAAATTTGAACACCAAATCTCTCCATATTAATTGTGTGAACCCTTGGATTTCAAGAATCCTTCTCCTGAAAATCTGAGCTTCTTAAACTTATTTCCAAGCTTCGAAGCTCACCTAAGCTCTATAAGAAGGTCCCCCTTGCCAGACCAAACTCCTTAGCGAGTTTTTTGGCCAACAAAACCCTCTTCTACCCTACATTCGGCCAACTCCAACTCCACTCTGGCAATTCCCTTCCTCCGGTCTCCTCGCCTGTTGCCACAAACTATAGGCAGCAAGTTCATTGATGAGCCCATATTTGTTGGCTAATTAGTTACCTAAATGCCTAGGAATTAGATTAATATTGGCATATAAATTGCATACAATAAGATGTAAATAGATTAGTCTAGGTATTCATTTATTTACATATTCCATGCATTGCATTCATACTTAGAATTCATTTAGAATAACATGCATTAAAATAGTTAATCTTTTACGTTGCATTACATATATTATTTTATTTCACATTTCTTTTAAGGGTTTGCACATAAATAACCCCTTATTTATTTTCTTTATTTGTTTCTTCTCTAACGGCTACATGCAGGAGAGTGCGCGAGCTAAATGCGCAGGCAAAAATCATGGATCTCTGTTTCCACGATCTACGTCGCTTCTTCTTCAACCAACGCCTACCTACCCCTACACTCCTCTTGCAGCATAAAAGAAGGGTTCCTGCATCCTTAGCGAGGAGACCACCATCCCGACCCACCACTGTGCAAAAGTCCTTGAGCTTCTCCATTTCACCACCGTCGGCCTCAACTACGGCAGTTTTCTCCACCACCGTAGGCTTGCGTCGTGATAGGATGCTCCGCCAAATCGAAGCAACTACGTTACGTGAGCACCTCAGTGTGCACGCCTCCACGCCTCACCACCATCACCAACAACCACATCTAGTTCTTCACCCCTGCTCCAGTTAAGATGTCTGGGAATGATCCCAGACGTCTGACCTCCACCTTCCTCTTTGTTTTTCCTGTCTCTATTTTTCCTCCACCAAAAAATAACCCAAACACCAACAACACATCGCCTCCACGCCTCGCCACCCTCGCTGTGCCTCCATGCACACCGCCCTTCCCTCATGGCCTGCACATATACCTGCACGCTTCCAGCAGTGTGTGCGGCCTCGCCACCCTTGCTGCGCCTCCACGCTGCACCACCTCTTCCAGCGCACTACAGCAGTAGCTGCCCCCTCCAGCACTCGGACACCGTGCCAACACCTCTGCAGCATCCAGCTCACACACCCCTCCATGCGCACAGCAGTAGGCGCGCCTTCCCCTTCGCGCAAGCGTCGCCTCCAACGCCCTGCATGCACCTGCATGCTACCTGCAAAAGCGTCATTCCCGTGCACCCACCCCTTTAGCGCTCTCGCCAACCTCCACCAGCGCACCACCAGCGCCCGCATGCCCCACCAGACCTCTGCGCCTCCTTCAGCAGCACGCAGCACTTCTCCGCATGCGGCTTGCAGCGCCCACACTCGCCACCGTCCTCAGCAGCTGCAGCCATTGCCAGAAACCACCCTTCGCCGGAGCTCCGTCCGACCGACTCCGGCCATCTCGCAACCTGCCACCACCACCACCGCGAAGCCCTCTCTCTGTCCAACCTAATCCCGAAAGGGCTCCTCGAACGAACCTCTCTCCCGTGCGCAAGGAGGAGAGAGGTAGAATCCTCTATTTTTGTTGATATTAATATTTACATTTCATGCCATTGCCACAAAAATGATTTTTATTTATTATTATTTTATTATGGTGATTTTATGCAAAGAACCTCCTTTCTCGTAAATGCAAAATTAGCATGTTAAAGCTTTTTATCTTAATTGAAAAGTGATTTTTGCTTTATTTCTTGACGAAATTAATGGTGAACATTGGTTTTTTACCCTTGTGAGTTTAAATTGGTCATTTCCTCCCTGTGGATACGACCCGATCCTAATTGAGTGGTTATTTTGATTGTTGATTAGTCAATTTTTCCACCACTTACATACTACAACGCATTATTTCATTTAGGAAACTTAATCAAAAGTGGAAAATCGTCTCGTCAAATGGCGCTGTTGCCGGGGAAGAATAGGCTTGTTAAACTCTCATTTATCTATTTATTTGTTCACATTTTAATTGAGGCATATTAAACCTATTTTATTTGATTTGGTGCGAGGTACGCATATTACACATGGGTTATCGCATCGGCCTCAGCAATGCCGTGGTGGACCTTGTTTCCACTACTTTGAGGAGGAACTAAGCTTCACATCTTGGTGGATCTTGCGGCCACCTCCGAGATCATCACAGGAGCTTGTGGGTTTTGACCCACATGCATTGAAAAGCACGGAGGACCATTTAGGAGGATCTTCCTCTTAACTTTTGATTCAGCATTTAGAGTAGACTCTTTAGGTTTAGTTTAGTTGTCTTTTCTCAGCCTTGTTCTGGGGTACAGTTTTAGGGGTTTGTTCCCCAATTTTGTTAGGCCCGTGTTAGGTAATTTTTGGGAGTTTGTTCCCTTTTTCTTTAGATTTAGGGTTTTACTTTCTTTTGTGGATTAATTTTATTTTGATTGAGCATAAGTAGTTTAAAAAAAAAAAATGAGCTGCCTGCTAGAAGCTACCTACCCTTAGGATGAACTATTCAGGTTTGTATGAGCAGCCTCTAGATTTATTTCTCTGCATTGCATGCATTCTCGCATCGTTGATTGCTGGAAGCAAGGTACGTATTCTCTTACTTTGCATTCATATTCTGATCACGCATTGCATTTGGACTTAAAAAAAAAAGAATTAACAAGTGGTCACATTTTTTGAAAAAAGGATTAATCAAAGGAGGAACATATAAAACCCAAGGAGTTGATTTGAGACATTGTGTTGCGGTTCAAAAATTCAAACTTTTACTATGTATGCACACTTCTTTACACCAAAGAATGCATTTAGACACTCCTAGGTTTTTGAGCTGCTAGGAAAGAACTCTCCTATCATTGGATACCAAAGTGCTTGAAACTTAAGCTCAAAGGTTTTGTAACTCCAAGAAAGGGGATACCCTGTCACGGATTTTTGAGGGTAGTTAAGAAACACCGCGAAAGCACAACTTCAAAGGAAGGCTTAGACCTACTTGCATCCCTTGATTTTCCGTCCTTGGAGTACTTTACCATTTGAACTTTAGGGCAGAGTACCTAAGTTCCAATTAGGGTTTCAATAAGGCATTTCGTAGGTCGACAATAGGCACTTAATTATTTGGGCAATTTGTATTGTCATCTACAACTGGACTTAAATCTCAAAGGCCTTAATTGATTAAAGACATAAAAGTCCTTTGGAATTGTGTTTGTTTGTGTATGCTTGGCAGGCGATCTTTGAGGAGACAACTTGTGTTTAATTCAGAACCTAAAAAGATCCTTAGGAGAGCCAACCAAGAGAGAAAAGAGATGGCCGAGGAAAGAGAGAATAGAATTGTGGAAAACCAATGATCTTTGAGAGATTATTTTATCCCTATTAATCAACCTGGCCATACATTGAGAAGACCTGGGGGGGATAATCCATATGAAATCAAGAGTAGTACCATATCTTTGTTGCCTTCATTCTATGGTACTTCTAGGGAGGACCCCTATAGGCATCTGGAGGAATTCACTGAGGTCTGTTCCACGGTGAGATTGCAGGGTGTTACTGATGACGCCCAAATGCAAACCCTCTTTCCTTTCTCCCTCAAAGATAAGGTGAAGCATTGGTATCACACTCTAGATGGTAGAGTGGATACTTGGGAAGCCTTGAAGGGAGAATTTTTGAAAAAATACTTCCCCATGAGCAAGACTAATCACTACAGGAGGGAAATCATAGGTTTTGCTCAACAAGATGGAGAACAATTTCATGATGCATGGGAGCGCTTCAAAGATTTGTTACGCTTATGTCCCCATCATCAAGTGCCAAGATGGCAGCTTGTAGAAAGGTTCTACACTGGACTAAATGACAAGCACAAGCAAACAGTGGATGGTGCCTGTGTAGGAACCTTTCACACAAAAACTAAAGATGAGGCTTGGGATCTTTTTGAGACTTTGAGCGAGAATTCTATCCATCTTAATTCTGCCTATTTGGATAGAAAACAGACTCTTATGCAGGAAAAGTTGGAGGCAAATTTGGCTAGGGATACCCAGAATTTGGCCTTTCAGATTCAATTGTTAAACCAAAACATGGAAAGGCTTATGACAAACCCTAGCCAACTCATGCCAAATGCCTCTGCTTCCCAAGCTTCTGAATGCTCCATTTGCAATGGAAATACGCATGCTACTGTGGATTGTCATTTGGCCTCCAAATTCCCTGACCTTGTACAGGCGAACCTCAATGCCGCCCAAGGGTTCTGACCCAAACCTCGTAATGACCCATTTTCAAATGCTTATAACGAGGGATGGAGGAACCACCCCAATTTTTCATGGAGACAGGGGAATGTCTCTAATTCAAGGAATTACTGACCCCAACCCTTTCAGAGTCAACAGTATAATCAACCTCCTATGACTTCCCAATCATTCAAGACTTCTGAGATGGATGAGCTTAAAGCTATGCTTAAAGCCATGCAGGAGAATCAAAGTATGATCATCCAATCTCATGACAAGGCAATCAATGAGATGAAATCACAAATTGGACACCTTGTCGAGGCCATGAGTAAAATAGAGACTGGGAAGCTTCCTAGTTCATCTGAGGAGAACCCTAAAGGGAAATGGGTTATGTTTAGGGAGCAAGCCCAGGCAATGACTATTCTGAGGAGTGACAAAGAAATTTCCAAAGCTGATGCTCCTATAGTCCAACCTTCTGAAAAACCATCCACTCCGACTTTCGACCTCACTGGAGAAGAGCAGCCCAACTCTTCTCCACTAGAAATCACCTCATCGGAAAAGGTTGTCCCCGTTCCCCCTCTTACCTGACATGACAACCCTTCCACCCAGAGACAGAGAGTGCCCTTTCCAGAGCACTTATCTAACTCTGGGCAAACTTCTGCTGGCCCATCTGGAGCCAAAGATAGGATGGATGAAATAATGGAGACTTTTAGACAAGTGCAAATTAATTTGCCCTTGCTTGAAGTTATCAAGCAGATTCAATCCTATGCCCACTTTCTTAAGGACCTGTGCACGAAAAAGCAGCAATCAAGGAAATAGGTCCAATCAAAGGTTGTCCTGCCTGATTCTGTTAGCTCAATTGTACATGGGACACCCCCGAAACTTAAGGATCCAGGGGCCCCATACATCTCAGTGGTCGTTGGCAACCTACAAATAGACGATCCTCTGCTTGATATGGGTGTGGGGGTGAACATCCTTCCGAGCAATGTATATGAACAACTTGGAGGAGGCAATTTGAAGCCTTCCCCTGTAATCCTCCAAGTTGTAGACTGTTCTTTGAAGACACCACGGGGCCTGTTGGAAGATGTCCTCGTGAGAGTGGAGGATTTCTTTTTCCTCGTTGACTTCTAGTTTTGGACACTGACCCTACCAATAAACCAAATAAGCCCTACATCATCTTGGGCTGCCCTTTTCTTGCGACTTCTAATGCTTCAATTAATTGTCACACTGGGGCATTAAAAATGGGCTTTGGGAACAGGAAAATTCGGCTGAATGTGTTCGATGCTTATAAACAAGCTAGATTTGAGGATTATTCCCAAGTTGAGGTGGTAGATGATCTGATTGAAGAGACAACTCCTGCAATTTTATGTGATGACCCCCTTCAACATGTCATGTTAAATGAGCATTCCCATCTCTTGGAGGAATGTGAAGGGGATGTGCTAGAACTTGAGGAATTGCTTGGAGTTTCTACTGAGTCTCTTTCTCCATCATGTCTGCCTAAGGTAGATCTACTACTTGAGATGGGGACTTCTATTAGAAACCCTCAACCATGCAAGCCCCTGACCTTGAACTGAAACCCCTCCCTGACTCTCTCAGGTATGTATTCCTTGGGCCAAATGATACGCTCCCTATAATCATCTCATTTGCACTATCTGAAGTGCAAGAGGGAGCCTTATTAGACTGCTTATCAAGGCACAAGGAAGTGATAGCTTGGATGATTGCTGATATTAAGGGTATAGACTCTACGCTTTGCATGCATCACATTTATACTGATGATTCCATCAAACCCTTTCGAGACATGCAGAGACGTCTTAACCCCAACATGAGGGAAGTGGTTAAAAAAGAGATTCTAAAGTGGTTGGATGCTAGGATCATTTATCCTATCGTAGATAATAAATGGGTTAGTCCAATACATGTGGTCCCAAAGAAGGTAGGCTTCACAGTTGAAACAGATGACCAGGGTGAACAAGTGGTAACCAGACCCTCAACAGGTGTGAGGGTCTGCATTGACTACCGCAAATTGAACACCACTACCCAGAAAGATCACTTTCCCTTACCCTTTATTGATCAGATCCTTAAAAGATTGGCAGGGAACAAGTATTTCTGCTTTTTAGATGGCTATTTTGGGTACAACCAGGTTGCAGTCTTCCCTGATGATTAGGATAAGACAACTTTCACTAGTCCTTACGGCACTTTTGCGTTCAAGCGTATGCCATTTGGATTATATAATGCACCTGCAACTTTCCAGCGGTGTATGATGTCCATTTTCTCGGACATGCTTGATGAGTGCGTCGAGGTTTTTATGGATGACTTCTCTATTTACGGCTCGTCTTTCGACCAATGTCTCCTGCACTTAGAGAATGTGCTGAAGAGATGTAAGGAGACTGGTTTAGTCTTCAGCTGGGAGAAAAGCCACTTCATGGTACAGAAAGGCATTGTACTTGGGCATGTTGTGTCTAAAAGGGGCTTGGAAGGGGATAAGGCTAAAGTTGATTCTATTTTCAAACTTCCATTGCCCACGAATGTCAAACAGATTAGATCCTTTCTGGGCCATGCAGGTTTTTATAGGCGATTCATTAAGAATTTCAGCAAAATTTCTAGGTCACTTTGCGACTTATTGGCGAAAGAATCTTCCTTCGATTTTAATTCAAAGTGTGCCGAGGCTTTTCATACGCTGAAGGAGGCCTTGACCTCTATGCCTATTCTCCGAGCTCCTGACTGGACACTCCCATTTGAGTTGATGTGTGATGCTTCGGATTATGCAGTGGGAGCTATTCTTGGACAGAGGGTTGAGGGAAAACCACATGTGCTGTATTATGCTAGTAAGACTTTAACTGAACCATAGCAAAACTACACAATCATTGGAAAGGAATTACTTGCTGTAGTTTTTGCTTTGGAGAAGTTTAGGTCTTACCTTTTTGGATCCAAGGAGGTCATTTTCACTGATCATGCGGCAGTGAAACATCTCATTGCCAAGAAACATTCTAAACCACATTTAATTAGATGGATTCTACTCCTTCAAGAGTTTGACTAGGAGATTCGTGAAAAGAAAGGAGTGGAAAATGTAGTGGCTGACCACCTATCTCGCCTTCCCATTGATGGCTCTCAATCTAGAAACATCCGCGAGACATTTTCCCATGAAACCCTTATGGCAGTAACACCGGCTTCACCCTAGTATGCGGATACAGTTAACTACTTGGTCACTGGAGAAACCCCTGGCTCTTGGGATGCACAAAAACGGAAGCGATTCATTTCCCATGCTAGATTCTTTCATTGGAAAGAGCCAGAATTATTTCATATTGGACGAGACCAAGTTTGGAGATGATGTGTGCCTAAAGAAGAGTAGTAGAGTGTGTTGAGATTTTGCGATGAGCTTCATTGTGGAGGACACTTTGGTGCTAAGAAAATAGCTTTTAAGGTTCTCCAGTCTGATTTTTGGTGGCCTTCTTTATTTAAGGATTCCCATTACTTTGTTAAGGCCTATCTCAGATGTCAATGGACTGGAACGATTGGAAAGCAGAATGAGATGCCCCAACACCCTATCCAACCTGTGAAAATTTTTGATGTTTGGGGGATAGACTTCATGGGTCCCTTCCCTTCGTCCCGTGGATTTGAATAAATCTTGGTGACAGTGGATTATGTCTCCAAGTGGATAGAGGTCATTCCAATGTGCACAAATGACCACTCTGTGGCCTTGAAATTTGTGAAGGCCAATATCATATCTCACTTTGGCTACCCCAAGATGATTATAGTGATGGGCAACCTCATTTCCGAAACCATCATTTTAATCGGCTACTCAGGAGTCTGGGAGTAACTCACAAGATTGCTACCCCTTATCACCCTCAGATAAATAGCCAAGTTGAAGTCTCAAATAGGGAGCTTAAGAACATTTTAGAAAAGACTGTTAGGCCAGATAGGAAGGACTGGTCCCAAAAGCTCGATGACACTTTATGGGCTTATCGAACAGCCTACAAAACCCTTTTGGGTATGTCTCCCTTCCGGATTATGTACGGGAAAGCATGCCGCTTACCCATTGAACTTCAACATAGGGCACTTTGGGCTATCTGAAGTGTTAACATGGATTTAGAGCAAGCTGGTATAGCATGTTTATTGGAGTTGACTGAGCTTGAAGAGCTGAGGAATGATGCTTATGACACCTCCCAAGCTTATAAAGAGAGAACTAAGGTCTTGCATGACAAGTACATCCTTAGAAAGACCTTTGAGCCCAACCAACAAGTCTGGCTTTTCAATTCCAGACTTAAGTTATTTCCCGAAAAATTGAAATCACATTAGGATGGGCCTTATATTGTCACCAAAGTATTTCCGCATGGGGCTGTGGAGATCAAGAATCCTTATTCTTCAGCACCTCCCTTCACCGTCAATAGCCAACAATTAAAACCTTATGTAACTTTGGATGGCCAACTGGTTGACGAGGTTACTCTCGAGGAGCCTTAGCTCCTTTCCTTTCCACCTCAGGTAATATCTTCCCTTGGTCTTTCTATTTTCAATGAGGACATTATTTGAACAAGGCATGCGGGGATAGGACCTGAGGCATCTGTACATAGCATTTATACATAGTGCATTCATGTATTTAATTTAAATATTCTGCATTGCACACATTTGATCATAAAAAAAAAAAACATTTTACATCATTGAGCTTAACTGGTTGAGTCCTGCATTGTTAGGCAGACTAGAACTTTAGGTTAGACTATGTTGACTCTAGGTGTCTGACTTTAGAAGCTAAGTTGAAGTACTAACTCTAGACCTTTAGGGTCCCTGGTGGACTTACAAACTCAAGTAGGAGTTAAGTTGCAGACCATTCCTCTAGAGGTTGAGGAAGGAAAGCTAGGGATTGAGTTAAAGGCTGGGTAGTATCTGGTGTCTTTTTCTACCTTTTGGTTTACAGGTCCTCGTAACCAAAGCATCCACAATTCACACACACTTGGTCTTGTGTAAATAGTAATCACCTTAATTTCTTTCTTGGGAAAAAAATTTTGGTTCTTTTAGTTCTGACTTAGGAGAAGTTTGAAAGCACAAGTTGATTAGAAGAGTTCCTGCCGCAGGAGAGGTGGAGTACATACTCACCTTGAGGATGCGATGATAACATGTCACCTCCTTGGCACTTGTCTCTTAGGATATCTATCCTACTAGGGGCATGTAAGCACATTGTGTGGTTCAGGTACCATGGGTGGCCCTATCTCGAAGAGTCGGTTGCCACAGGCCTGAATTCGCTTTAGAAATCCATGGGCGATACTATCTCGAAGTGTCAATTGCCAGGAGTTCTTGGGGCTGCTATGGGTAGTGCTATCTCAAAGCATCGAATGATAGGCACCCTTCGAGGTTTGGTGATGGGGACAATGAATCCGACATAGACCGTGCTGATAGCTTATCCAAGGTTAAACTTAGAGGAATCAAACAAAAAAATTAATTAAAAAAAAAGTCTCTTTCTTACTCTCTTTCTTGGTTGGCAATCAAACCAACCTTAAATAACTCAGACCAATGCACATGCACTCTCTAGAACAAATAAACCCTAGGGTAGAGTTGGAAATCAGAGAAACCTATGGCTGCAATTCATCTTTAGCTGACCTAGTCTGTAACTTAGCAATTACTTGGGAACCTTAGGTCTAAAGTTTGAACTTAACATGTTCTAAAGGAAGACCATTGGGTTAGCTAGCCCACTTGAAGAGTTGGGTTGTTGCTTGAATTTGCTAGGGACTAGCAAAAACTAGGCATGGGGGCATTTGATGAGCCCATATTTGTGGGCTAATTAGTTACCTAAATGCCTAGGAATTAGATTAATATTGGCATATAAATTGCATACAATAAGATGTAAATAGATTAGTCTAGGTATTCATTTATTTACATATTCCATGCATTGCATTCATACTTAGAATTCATTTACAATAGCATGCATTAGAATAGTTAACCTTTTAGGTTGCACTACATGTATTATTTTATTTCACATTTATTTTAAGGGTTTGTACATAAATAACCCCTTATTTATTTTCTTTATTTGTTTCTTCTCTAATGACTACATGCAGGAGAGTGCGTGAGCTAAATGTGCAGGCAAAAATTGTGGATCTCTGTTTCCACGATCTGCCTTACTTCTTCTTCAACCAACGCCTACCTACGCCTACACTCCTCTTGCAGCATAAAAGAAGGGTTCTTGCGTCCTTAGTGAGGAGGCCACTATCCCGACCCACCACTGTGCAAAAGTCCTTGAGCTTCTCCATTTCACCATCATTGGCCTCGACTGCGGCAGCTTGCTCCACCACCGTAGGCGTGCGTCGTGACAAGACGCTCCACCAAATCGGAGCAACTGCATTACTGTGAGCACCTCAGTGTGCATGCCTCCACACCTTGCCACCCTCACCGCCATCACCAGCAACCACATCCAGTTCTTCACCCCCGCACCAGTTAAGACGTCTGGGAATGATCCCAGACGTTTGACCTCCACCTTCCTCTTCGTTTTTCCTGTCTCTATTTTTCCTCCACCAAAAAATAACCCAAACACCAACAGCACATCGCCTCCACGCCTCACCACCCTCGCTACGCCTCCACGCACACCACCTTTCCCGCATAACCTGTGCACACACCCGCACACTTCCAGCAGTGCGTGCGGCCTTGCCACCCTTGCTGCACCACCTCCTACAGCGCCTGGACACCGTGCCAGCACCTCCAAAGCACCCAGCTCATGCACCCCTCCGCACGCATAGCAGCAGGCATGCCTTCTCCTCCGCGTGCGCATTGCCTCCAGTGCCTTGCACGCACCTGCGTGCTACCTACAGCAGCGCCGTTCCCATGCGCCCGCCCCTTCAGCACCCTCGCCAACCTCCGCCAGCGCACCACCAGCGCCCACACGCCCCACCAGACCTCCACGCCTCCTTCAGCAGCGCGCAGCACTTCTCCACGGGGGTCTGCAGCGCCCGTGCTCGCCATTGTCCTCAACAACTACAGCCACCGCTGGAAACCACCCTAAATCGGAGCTCCATCCGGTCGACTCCAACCATCTCCCAACTTGCCACCGCCACCGTCGTGAAGCCCTCACTTCGGCCAACCTAATCCCAGAAGGGTTCCTTGAACGAACCTCTCTCCCTTGCGCGAGGAGAGAGGTAGAATCCTCTATTTTTGGTGATATTAATATTTACATCTCATGCCATTGCCACAAAAATGATTTTTTTATTATTATTTTATTGTGGTGATTTTATGCAATGAACCTCCTTTCTAGTAAATGCAAAATCAACATGTTAAAGTCTTTTTATCTTAATTAAAAAGCGATTTTGGCTTGATTTCTTGATGAAATTAATGGTGAACATTAGTTTTTGACCCTTGCGAGTTTAAATAGGCCATTGCCTCCCTATGGATATAACCCGCTCCTAATTGAGTGGTTATTTTGATTGTTGATTAGTCGATTTTTCCACCACTTACATACTACAACAGCACGTTATTTCATTTGTGAAACTTAATCAAAAGCGGAAAATCATCTCGTCAAAGCTCACCTAAGCTCTATAAGAAGGTCCCCCTTGCCAGACTGAACTCCTTAGCGAGTTTTTTGGCCAACAAAACACTCTTCTACCCTACCTTCGGCCAACTCCAACTCCACTCTAGCAATTCCCTTCCTCCAATCTCCTTGCCTGTTGCCATATACTATAGGTAGCAGGTTCATCCTCCCCAAGTTCCTCTACACCTCACCGTACTTGCGAGGGGCTCTCTACCCCTTCAAAAGCGTCACCGTTCTACCTCCAGGAGCACCTTTGTCTCCGGCACTGGCCAATCATAGCCGGTGCCATCTCCGCATCTATGATGTCCACAACCATCCTTAATCAACCCTGTGACTCCCATTGGTCTATTTCACACCCTCGGTACCCGCTTCAGAACACTCCCTCGCCCTCGCCACTGTCGTCACCCTCATCTCCGGTGTACCTCCAGTGACCTCAAAAACCCACTACACTACACCAATCCACCTACCACCAGTCCAGAAACCTCTACCGCATTTCACTGACCAAAACCCCTTAAGTATTTAAGGGGATTGACCACTCCCTGACTCTACCCGACTCACAACCTTCCACATTGTCATCTCGAAGTCATCAGACCTCCTCACGCACACACACGCTACACAGCACCCACCACTGCACTCGTCGTTCCACGGTGATCCTCTTGAATGCCTTTGATGTGGTCGCGAGGCTGTATTCTTAACTGCAGGTACTTCACAGCACATCCGCTGCTGCCTCAACTCCTCCAACCCTGCCTACAGTCCTCCGACCATAACACCTCCTAGAATCACCCTCAGGTCTCGCGGACTACCTCCAGGCTTCACTCCAGGCTCTTAATTGGAGCCTGTGCCCACACTTACTACCCCAATCAAGGCCTTCAACATCTACTGCTGCACTGAGACAAAGGGGGGCCAGATAGTCCCACATCAGGGACATAGCAGCGATTTGTGTGGCATATAAGGGATTTGTGACCCCTGTTTTTTGCCCAAGAACACGGGGGTTGGGTCCCCTTCACCCTTACGACACACTTAAACCAACTGAGTACACCTCACCTCCGACCATGCTTGCAGGCCTGGTCCACTATTCACACCTAGTTACCTACCTAATTACCTGGCTAAATTTTGGTTTCTGAGAAGAGAAAGTGGAGGAAAGAGAGAGGGGGGGTTTTTCCCTCTGCAACTCTCTCTATACTTAGCAAATTTTAGAGGCCTTTGCCTCTGTACTGCTGTACTATGGGTGCCTTTCCCTTAAGGCATGATGAAAGAAGGAAGAAGAAGAAAAGAGGCCTTTGACTCTATTCTATAGAAGCTGAGCTTATCCTTTGAGCCACTTAAGACATCTGCTGGTGCCTTAGTCTGTTGAGATATTATCTGGTTGACGTGGAATATTGGTTGATAATACTGTTGAGAGATTTGAGCTTAATTTCAGAGGGTTAATTGGTGATTCAAATTAGCATCTTAACTTGTTCTTTTTACACTTTGCTACTGGATTTCATGTATATATCATTTTGAATTATTCTAAATAAAGTTTTGATCATAACTGCTTATATTTCTTGTGATTGGTGAGATTAAATTGCTATTACTTGCTCCCTGTGTTCGACCTCGAACTCTTCTTTAGAATCTGAGTTATAAATTTATTTGTTTTCAAGTGATTGAGGCTTTGCTATAACAAACACATATTTAAAACTCCTCTTTCACATGTTAAACAATGATGCTTCTATGATACTAAGAACATGCATAGATTGACATTTTAAGCTACTTAGATATATACACATCAATTAGTTAATATGTGTGTGTGCACAACCGGGGTTTGTAAATAAGGTTATTTAATGATGTGTCTTTTAGGGTTTAACCTTGTTTAGTAGCTTTTAGGGTTTAATCTTTAGGTGTATTCAATCAAGTTTAGGAGAACAATCCATGTTTTGAAATCACAAGTGATGGTACATTCCTTTAAAACTCAAAAATAATGTGGAGTGCATGGTTCAACCTTAAAAATCAACCCTATGGGGCAAGCTACTAATGCATCACTTTTATCTGAAGTGGTGCGGCCCAAACAGTTCAAGCAATTGGGCTGTTGCACCACTTGATTAAGGCACACAAAAATGTTTAACCTCATCAAATTTCTACTCACTTATTTGTGTGTTGAGTTAAGGTGTACCAGATCCACAAGTCATATTCTGGTTAAGTGGTAAAATTAATGTGATTGTGAACCTTAGGTCGAGAAATTTGTGGGTGTTTAGGTTATGTCACTTTTAGCATAATCCCACAAGAAGAGAAGAGTAAGTTTTTTGTATTTTTAATTTATATGGATGGGTGAGGTGAAGTGACAATCAAACAACCAAGATACAACCTAGGGTTCATGCAAGCACCTAAGTTGATTTGAGTTTGAGTTATCAGATGATGGAATGGAATCTAGGGTACGGGTGGTGGGGATACACTTACAAAATCTTCTAATCGCACTTTACTCTGATCTATTTCCTTTGGCTTACCTTGGAAGGGTACCTGTAATCACAGAAAGAAAGGAGCAAAGTGAGTCAAAAAGTTAAGGCGGAAAAACCAAAGGGCATTGCCTCCCTGGCAACGGCGCCAAAATGGTGGGCATATTTTCATGATGGAAAATCAAGGTTTTGGAAAAGTCGTCATCGTGATTGCAAAAATTGTTACCAAATAAAATTTATACCGAAACTCAAGATGAGCCCCGGGTCGAACACAAGGAAGCGAACATTTAATTTTGTGAAATCTGCACTTCAATTTTATTTCTTTTTATTATTTTAATCTTTTGTGACTTTTTTGGTATTTATAAGGCAAGAGATTAGGCTGATAAAATCTAGTTAATCTACTTGCAAAATAAGAAAAAGAGACAGAGAGAGCAAGAGAGAGAGAGAGAGAGCATCAATATATTTATCTAACTAAAGTTTGCTACAGATAAACAATTACATTAGAAAGCAGTAAAAGATAGAGGTGAGAAGAGACCCCTCGACGGTCGCTTGGAGGACAACTCGCTTTGACGTTGCTTGGAAGACGGTGGTGAGGAGCTGAATGAAGAAGAATAGTGTTATAGGAAGGAGGACGGGATAGGATAGTGTCGCGGTGAGGATCTACTTCCTAAAGGTGGTGAAAGGATGGCCACGGGATGCTCCACGAATGGGGGTGAGAGGTAGGAAAATATTGATTTTCTACTGTAGAGGAGCATCCCAGGCTTGGGACAAGCTCTTTCTAAAGCCTTGGAGGTGGTGATAAGGAGAAAGGATGAGTGAAGAAGAATAGGAGGGGTAAGGGGTCCTTTTATAGTGGAGGAGAAAGGACTTGGTCGTTCAAGGGTCAATAGCGACATCAAAGATGTCACTGTAGACCTACCTTAGATATCAGTGTAGACCCACCTTAGACGTCGCTAAAGGTCCCCAGCCAACACCCACACTTGCTCGCCCACACTGGTGCTCACACATCCACAGTTGTTGCGCTTCGTCAATGGAGAGCCATTCGATCGAGATTGGGTAGCTGAGGATGAGCGGAGATCGCACGCTCAGATCGCATGTGAGATGAAGCGTCGATCCGTGCGTACGACTGCGAGTGCATGCATGGGAGTATCTGTGCTCATCAATTGCATCACGTGGCTGCATCTTAGCCGCTCAATCATGATTGAGCAATCGAATTTGAGCACGCCTCTCTACTACAGTTGATTAGAGGCGTTGGAGGAGTCGAACCCATGCCGTGGGTTTGCGAATGACCTTCACGACCACTGTGCTGCACCCGTGAGAGTGTCGAGAAGAGAAACTTCTGAAGCACGGTGGAAGCAACTTCTCAATCATTGGATCTTGATCCAATGATTGAGAATTGATTGCGCAGATGAAGAGGTGTTGTGGTTGCTGCTGGCTGGTTTGGATGGTCTGGATGGCGCCACGTGGTGCTATCTGGATCGTCCATCTTCTTTCCTTTGTAAGTGGCACCACGAACGTCAGATTGGGTCAATTTTCATGTCGTTAGGTTGTGATCGTCAATCCGGATCCATCCATGTAGTTGGATTTGTCATTTGAAGTTCTGAATTACATCACCTAATCCCTTGGCTGTTGATCTTCCTTAGACTACACAATGTGCTACAAGACTTTGATCAAGACGATTTTGAAGGTGTTGGACTTCGATCATCGTCCTGATCAGATCCATACGATCGGATCCTCAATCCGAGGCCCCGAAATAAATCTCCTTCTCTCCTAGCCATAAAAGGATGCAAATTAACCTAAAGTTTATACAAACTATTCTTAATGCAGAATGATGCATATTATGTAATATTTATAATATAGAATATGTCTCTAAGCTTAAGAACATGAGTAAATAGGCATTTTAACCTAAATGGATGTGTATACATCATCTGGCATCGAGAGCACAACCTTGAGAATTCCTAGGCATCCTTAAATAATGATGACCAATAGAATTCGGGTTGCAGAATTTTCGATGCCATCTTTTTCTCGGAAAAATGTCCACCACAAGCAGATGCATGGCAAAACTCAAGTATACTATGGAACTCATTTTCCATGATGCATCGACAAATAATCTAGTCAGTGTCGATGCGGTAGCCTCGGACATATGTCTATCCCATTGTTGCCTAGTCCAATCCTAAGGGACTTGCCCAACGCCCAAATAATTGAAGATATCCGCAAACTAGGGGATTCAGATACCTGAGACTAAGGATAGTCTCATCTGAAAAAGTATTTGAAATTGGGATATCCAAATGAGGAGAATCAATTAGGATTCTCGAAAGATGATCCGCCACTACATTTTGTGCCCCTAATTTGTCTTTGATTTCAAGATCAAATTCTTGAAGTAAAAGAATCTAGTGAATAAGCTGAGGCTTGGTGATGAGAACCTCATCATGAGCCATAACTAGCTCATTTTGACCTAATACAAAGGATAAAAGCTCCTACATATCTCAAGGAAAGGCTTAACTCAGAGAATTCTGAGTTTGAGAAGAAAACAAGTCATAAGGGGTAAAAATGCAATTTTACCAGTATAATCTGCATACAGGGTAATTCAGGGCCCAAACATAGGTCAAAGCAGCTTAATAAGAATAAAAGTGGGATGAAATGATCTAGCAAGGGCTACAGCAATTCCAAGAAACTAAATGATAATCTGTAACCCTAAAACAACCCACTTCAATTCACGAGGTTCGAGGCAAAGTAAAAATAGAATAAACCCTCTAAAATTCATATAAAAATAATCTCTAGGGTTTAGAACCTTCAATTTGGCCTTCAGAACCCATTTTGACCTACATTGAGAACCATGCCCAATTAATAACTTAATTTGGGTTTTCGCATAAATTGACCGGTCAAACAAGGTTTAATATAGAAATGAAATTCACCATCAGATTCCTTAGGTCCTAATTAGTCATGTATAAAAACTTGAGCCTAAGAAGAAACCTCCTTGACCGACTTTACACTTTGGTCCTCATATATTTACTCTTTGGCCCTCAACTTTTGAACCCTCGCATTTTGGCCCCTAACTCTCCTTCGTTCTTTGCGATCAGGTCCCCCCAGCAAAACCTGCCAGCACCATGCTCCGGCGACCTTGCGCGGAGCATGGCGCCGCGCAGGGTGAGGTGGGGGACCTGGCAAGTAAACCGGGGGTGCCCTGCGTCGTCAGCCGTCGCAGGGACACCCCCCTGGTCGTTGTAACCCACCATACCGGCCGTGCGAACGCACGGACGGTATGGGTTGTTGTTTTCGGCCATCCTCCGGCGAGGGAGACACGTCGTCTCCCTCCGCCTTCCTCCCTGTTTTGATCCCTATAAATACCCCCCGTTGCTCCACCGACCGGGGTAGCTCGGGTCTGACGGAGAAAACCCCCAACTTTCCTCTCTTCTCTCTCCGGCAGATGCTCACCAGCTCCGGCGGTTCCTCCCCCTTCTCCTCTTCGCTCTGCCGCAATACTAGCAGCAGAGACTTCCTCCCCTGCTCTTTCTGCGCCACGCCGCACCCAACTGGCGCCTCTCCGGCTCTCTGCTCGCCGCCGCCCCTTTCCCTGAGCATCGTCATCTCCGGCGGCAGTCGATACGACTGTCGCCCTGTTCCTCCCCCTTCGTCCCTGCAAGTAAGCTAGAACTACTCCCCTTCTTCTCCTCTTTCTTTCCCCGCCTTCAATTTATTCAATTAAGCCCTCGACCGACCCTGACCATCGTCACCCCCTTCGTCTCCGGCCACCCGCCGGCGAGATGCTCCCATCGCTCCACAGCCTCACACACCTCGCCGACCCTCACCGAACCTCCGCCTCATCACACTGAGCACCCCCCACCCCTTCACTGCCACTCCACACCTCCGTAACTCTTCCCCCAACAAACCCATCCTCCGACCCACAGTCCGACCTAGGGCAGCCCTTGCACGCCGCCCCACGCCTCGCCACCACCCACACGAGCTTCGCCGCACCCTGGCGAAGCTCCCGGCACTTTCTGATTAGGCCGAGAGGCCGTTTTTCTGTGAACAGGCCACCCGACCTCCGCCGCCATTGCCGTGCAGAAGGAGCTGCTTCCGCCTGCAGCTACAGGCGCGCCACGCTCAGCGCCACGGCCAGATTCGACTCCCAGGCCTTGCGAGGCGTTTCGACAAAACACCAGGTTCGCAGCTAAGGCAGAAGGCTTCGTGTGACGCCGCAATCTCCCGCTGCTTTCCCCTCTGCGGGCGCGCAATTGAGGTGGGACATTTAGTCCCACCTCGGAAAAGTCTGAAGAGGCGCAGCGATATAAGACGCAAAAGTGCTGGAGGCTTACTGCCTCAGCACACGGGGTGAGGTCCCCTTCACCCGCCCGGTTACCCGGTCTCGTCCGCGCTCACGCCCCGCGGACCTGACCCGACCCGACTTAGACTGACCTGCACTCCTCGCCCACCACGCACGCCGGTGGGCCTGGACCCGGGCACGACCCGTACCCGATTACCCGGCAGCTCTGGGAGAGCTTTCCCAAGAGTGGTTTCAGAGAGAGAGAGACGCGGGGGAGAGGGTAGAGTAGGTTTTGTCCTCTGACGTAAGCTCTGAAGTGTGCAGGAACAGGTGAAGAAGAAGGAAGCTGAGGAAGACACTGTAGCAACAGGCAGTTTAAGTCGTCTGATTTGGAAATCAGACGACGGCCTGAAGGGAAAAGAAGAAAGAAGGAGGGGCGACGTCCCTGACTGGAAAGAGAAAAGACGGAAGAAGGAGATCTGCAGAAAGAAAGAAGATCACCTCTGCAGAACAAAGAAGAAAGAAGGAGATCTGAAGAAAGAAAGAAGATCACCTCTGCAGAACGAAGAAGAGGCAGATCTGAGACGAGGAGAAACAAAGAGAAAAAAAAGACACCACATTCTTTCCCTCTCTTTGTTTATTTTTGTAAAAGAAACATGTATATCTCTAGAATACAGTTTGCTCCCTGAGTTCGACCTCGGGAACTCTTTTATTTTCCGAGTAAAAAAATTATATATTTGAAATGATGGCAATAACTGGCTATATTACAACGACATAACAATAAAACCCGGTTATCTCTCGAAGCCATCGCTATCAAATTGGCGCCGTTGCCGGGGAGCAAAGGCTATTCTAGAGGTAAACATTCCTGTTTCTTTTCAATTTCTGATAATCTCCTCTCTTTTGTGCAGAAAACTACAGGAAATCAAGAAGACAAGCAACCGCACAACAACCACTCCGAGGACAGGTAAATTTTTCCTCTCGCTATTAACCCCTAAAACTCAAAAGAAAGAAAAGAACAAGCAATATAGGACTAACCTGTCTTCCATACTTAGTAACCATAAAAGTTGCATGTTTTCAACTCATTATTCCTGCACACTATTAAGGGTATTTAAGGGCTAACACATTCTTGCTTGAGCCCTAATTACCCAACAAAGAATTAACTAGACCAAGTAGAGCCAACCTAGGATCCAACACTAGGGATTTAGAGACACACTCCTTAAGCAAGAATTGAGAAAACCAAATGAAGTGTGCCCAAGCCCTTGTCTGAAAATACCTATTCAAAGGAAACCTAAAACAATTGGCTCTCTAAACACTTGAACCCTAAAAGAAAGGACCCAAAAAGCTCTCAAAGGAACAAGAGGTAAAGTTGACTCCTTGGGTCAACCAACCTTAAAATTAGGTCACTTTCTCACTCAAAATACCTAAGAGTTCAAGTGTAACTTTAAGCACCCTGATCTTAAGCTAAAATTGGTAGACTTAAGAGGTCAAGATCCCCATTCTGGTCTACCTGGACCCGCAGTGACAAGAGAGGTCGGGTGGGGGAAACCCTGTAACCCGTGGGGACGCTCTACCGTGTAGGGGTCTTCGCGGGACTCTCCCTCTCTGGCTGCCCAGGTAATTCTCAGGTGGACGATCTTTCTGATCAAGGGGTCCATCTGCCCCGCACCTCTATAGTCACCCGACACATTTTTGGGTGCCTTGATTGGGTCCAGCACCTTCTAAACTTACCTCTTCCAACTGTGCATGTACGGAAGGAGGTCTCTAAGACCACCCTTAAGACCTCCTTTAGAAATTCGCTCTCGTCAAGGCCAAGCCTCAACGCCCGTGTTTGTGCAGAAACACCCTCACATTATTCTCTCTTCTGATTCAGAACCAAGTTCTTCTTCTTCCCCCATCATGGCTCAGCCAGTTGAGGAAGAAAATAATCTGGAACACCAGCTCCAGCGACTCAATGACCTCTTCCAAAACTTCGTGCACCCACCACAGCGTCCTATGATGCGGGACCACTACAATCCTGCTGCGGTGGCCATTGAGCCTCGAGTCAGAATCCCGATTGGAGGACCTGATTCCGAACTAAAGCCCAACATGATTCATGCTATACCTAAATTCCATGGGCTTAATTCTGAAGATCCCTTCCAGCACATCAAACTGCTAAAGCATCTGGCCCACACTTTTGGATCAGATGCGCAAAATCGGGATATTCTTCTCATGAAGATGTTCTCCTTTTCTCTTATGGACAAGGCCGCCCATTGGTATCAAACTCAGACCCGGCCGATCAACACTTGGGAAGAACTTCAATTCGAGTTTTTGAAAAAGTTCTTTCCCGTTGGTCGAACCAACGCCTTGCGCCATCAGATTACACACTTCACTCAACAATCAGGAGAACCTCTCCATGAGGCATGGGATCGTTTTCAGGATCTCATGAGAAAGTGCCCCCATCACGGAGTTCCTAAATGGGAACAAGTCCAATCTTTTTACCAGGGACTCCGTGAGGACATCCGGCTTTTCGTCAATGCAACTTGCGGAGGAAACATCATGGGTCAACATGAAGACACCGTATGGGAGATTCTCGAAAACATGTGCGAGAACTCCATCAACAATGACTCCATGGGACTATTCGACAGGACGAATACCCGCGCAGCGACGAATCTTAAGGGAGCACATGAGACGCAGGGCCTGTCCGCATCAGTCGACCTGGAATTAATGGCCAGTCGATTGGACAAGGTCTCAATCATTGAAAAGAAGGTGGATGAGCTGACTCAGCACTTGCAGCAAGCCACCTCCGCACGTAACTCCTTTGCACAACCTCCTTCCACACAGGAGACTGTGCAAAACATCCTCCACCGATCTTCCCCTGGGATGGATCCATATCCATCCCCATCTGATTCTTGGACTGGAAGATCATCCGATCCTTTCTACACCAGCCGGGGGAACTCCATTCCTCCTTTCCCTGATTCTCAGGAGGTTCCTCAGACCTGCGAGGACCTCAACGCCATCCAGAACGACCCATTCTCCAACACTTACAACCCTGGATGGCGAAACCATCCCAATTTTCAGTGGGCGGGAAATTCCCAAACCCAAAGACCACCTTTTCAGTCCCGCCCACAGC
Source organism: Thalassia testudinum (assembly GCA_037157565.1). Classification (NCBI taxonomy): domain Eukaryota; kingdom Viridiplantae; phylum Streptophyta; class Magnoliopsida; order Alismatales; family Hydrocharitaceae; genus Thalassia; species Thalassia testudinum. Next base: position 106,941,761 of record JAZHRO010000002.1, on the reverse strand, counting down.
CCTCTCGTCACTACCAGCCGCCTCAGCCTCGACCCAACCCTACTTATCCATCAGGGCCAAATCAAGATCAAATGTCCTTAATCCTTCAGACTCTGGCTGACATTCAAAAAATGAATGCGGCTATTCAGAAACAGCACAAGGACGAGCTTACAGAAGTTAAAACTCAACTGGCCCAGTTGGCAAATTCTCGCCAACCAGGCACACTCCCTTCCCAACCTCTTCCTAACCCAAATAACGTGCCAACCCAGAAGCGCATTATGAATCCAAATTTAGGCCACACCCAATGGATTTATCAGGCTCCTACTGCTCCATCTCCAGACGAGATGGAAGCCTCAACTTCTTATGCGGGATTTCAGCAGCAGCCACCCCTCCTACCAAACCCAAACCAAAATCAGGCCGGATTAAATTCTGTAACAACACGTAGTGGTAAAACAACTCAAGACCCGCATTATCCAAACCACTCCCAGCCTGATAACCATGACCCTAGGATAGTTATCCAAGGTACCGCTGTTCCAGATCCACAACCTGGACCTATCCTAGAAGAACCAACCAAGATCCCGTTTCCCGAGGCCCTGACCAAGGGAAAGAAGACCACCAAACCCGTGGCCCCTGAGGAGGACCTGGTCAAGCTCTTTGAGCAGGTCCACATAAACATCCCCTTGATGGATGCAATCCGCCACGTACCAGCTTACGCACGATTTCTAAAGAATATATGTACACCCCAGCGTAAGCCGCGAACCAAGGGAGGGAGCCCAATTGTTCTGTCAGAGCAAGCCAGCTCTGTAATCCTTAGTAGACTCCCACCCAAGGCAAAAGATCCTGGAACTCCCCTGATTTCCTGTAAGATAGGTGGTACCCAATTTGATAGAGCATTGTTAGACTTGGGTGCATCCATAAACCTGATACCCACATCCTTACTTGACCATCTAGAAGAATCTGAGCTGAAACCAACCGAGGTGACATTACAATTAGCAGATCGATCTATAAAGTCACCAAAAGGGGTTCTCGAAGATGTTATCGTGAGAGTACGGGATTTCTATTTTCCAGTGGACTTTATAGTCTTAGATATGGATGCACCTGAGAACCCTAGGGATACACCAATCATTCTAGGGAGACCTTTCTTGGCTACTGCTAGAGCCAACATCAGCTGTGAGGAGGGCCAAATAGAGCTTAAGTTTGGAGATCAAACATTGAAAATTGATATATTTAAGGCCCAACAAGGAATTAATTGCGGCGTCATCGAACAAATTTGTGACATCAAGACTTTGGTTGATGAATCACACCTCCAGAACGACTCGATTATGCCTCATCAACCACAGAAGGATCTTGACCCGCAAACAGAGGAGTCGAATCCAGATATGAACAACCCAGTAACCCCCACCCTTGAACCTCACATCTATACTGAACCACCCGCTGCTGCTGAAAACCCCATCCTCGAACTGAAACCCCTTCCTGCTCACTTGAAATACGTATTTTTGGGTTCTAATCAGACCTTTCCTGTGATTATCAATTCCAACCTCAGTCCTGAACAGGAATCCCGTCTGATTATTGTCCTCCAGCAACATCGCAGAGCCATCGGATGGACTCTCGATGATCTGACTGGAATAAGTCCCTCTTATTGTACTCATCATATCTATTCAGAAGAGGGCACACGACCTTCTCGTGAAATGCAGAGACACTTAAACCCCAATCTGCAGGAGGTCGTGAAAAAGGAGATCATCAAATGGTTAGATGCCGGAATCATCTACCCGATCTCCGATA